>JAWPHD010013848.1:0-65372 GCA_037043455.1 Cyrtodaria siliqua | reverse complement strand
CAGAGAATAATAAATTTATAGCTAGTATATACCATCAGAAAACAAGGCTACAACAATGTGGGGTGGGGTTGGGAGCACAACATAACTACATGTATGTGTAAGAATTGACCAAAACTACACAGAAATAAAAAAAATAAAAAAAAATAAAAATTCGAGTTTTGAGTGGGGTGCGGGGTGGGTGTGGGAGTGAGGTGTGGGTGGATGGGGGTGATATGAGAACTATGTAAAAACAAAAAATCAAGTGTGGCGGGTGGGTGAGAGGCGGGGGTGGTGGTGGGGGTGGGGCTGGGAGGGGGCAACATATATGTGTAAGAATTGACAAGAGCAACACAGAAACATGTAAGAAAAAAAAAAGTTTCAAGTGGGGTGGGTTGGGGGGAGCGGGGTGAGAGGCGGGAGTGGGTCGGGGGCGGGTGGGAGGGTGCAACATATGTGTGTAAGAATTGACTAAAACAACAAAGAAATATGTAAAAAAAAAGAGAAAAGTTTCAAGTCGGGGGGGGGGGGGGGGCAGGGGTGTTGCAACATATATGTGTAAGAATTGACTAAAACAACACAGAAATATGTAAACCAAAAAAATAGATTTTCAAGTGAGGGTGGGGTGGGGGGAGAGGCGGGAGTGGGTTGGGAGCCGGAGGGAGGGGGTGGGGAGGGGGAGAGGGGGCAACATATATGTGTAAGAATTGACTAAAACAACAAAGAAATATGTAAAAAAAAAAAAAAAAAAAAGTTTCAAGTGTGGGGGGAAGGGGGGAGAGGTGGCGGGCTGGGGGTGGGGGCGGGGAAGGTTGCAACATATATGTGTAAGAATTGACTAAAACAACACAGAAATATGTAAAATAAAATATATATATATTAGATTTTCAAGTTGGGGTGGGGTGGGGGAGCGGGGGGAGAGGCGGGAGTGGGTCGGGGGCGGGTGGGAGGGTGCAACATATATGTGTAAGAATTGACTAAAACAACAAAGAAATATGTAAAAAAAAAGAAAAGTTTCAAGTCGGGGTTGTGTGTGGTGGTGGAGGGAGGGAGTGGTGGGGGGGGGGGGGGGGGGGGGTTGCAACATATATGTAAGAATTTACTAAAACAACACAGAAATATGTAAACAAAAAATAGATTTTCAAGTGGGGGTGGGGTGGGGGGAGAGGCGGGAGTGGGTTGGGAGCGGGGGGGAGTGGGGAGGGGGAGAGGGGCAACATATATGTGTAAGAATTGACTAAAACAACAAACAAATATGTAAAAAAAAAACAATTAAAAAAACGTTTCAAGTGTGGGGGGAAGGGGGAGAGGTGTCGGGCTGGGGGGCGGGGCGGGGAACGTTGCAACATATATGTGTAAGAATTGACTAAAACAACACAGAAATATGTAAAATATATATATATTAGATTTTCAAGTTGTGGTGGGGTGGGGCTGTGGGAGCGGGGGTGAGAGGCGGGAGTGGGTTGGGAGTGGGGAGGGGGCAACATATATGTGTCAGAATTGACTAAAGCAACACAGAAAAATGTAAAAAAAAAAAAAGTTTCAAGTGGGGTTGGGGTGGGGGGTGGAGCGGAGGTGAGAGGCGGGAGTGGGTTGTGTGGGGGGAGGGGGCATATATGTGTAAGAATTTACAACAACAACAAAGAAATATGTAAAAAAAAAAAAAATGAAGTCGGTCGGGGATGATGGTGGGGTGGGGGGGGGGGAGTGACGGGGTGAGAGGCGGGGTGGGGTTGCAGCATATATGTGTAAGAATTGACTAAAACAACACAGAAATATGTAAAAAAAAAAAAGTAAAAAATTAGATTTTCAAGTGGGGGTGGGGTGTGGGGGTGGAGCGGGGGTGAGAGGCGGGAGTGGGTTGGAAGTGGGGGAGGGGGCAACATATATGTGTCAGAATTTACTAAAACATCACAGAAATTATGAAGAAAAAAAGTTTCAAGTGGGGGTGGGGTGGGGGGGGGTGGAGCGGGGTGAGAGGCGGGAGTGGGTTGTGTGAGGGGAGGGGGCATATCTTTGTGTAAGAAGTGACAACAACAACAAAGAAATATGTAAAAAACAAACATTTCAAGTCGGTCGCGGGGGGGGGGAGGACAAGGGGGGGGGGGGGGGGGGGGGGGGGGGTTGCAACATATATGTGTAAGAATTGACTAAAACAACAAATATGTAAAAAAAAAATCGGGGGTGGGGGGAGGGGAGGGGGAGAAAGGCGGGGCGGGGGGAGGGGGTTGCAACATATATGTGTAAGAATTGACTAAAACAACACAGAAATATGTAAAAAAATAAAAAATATAAAAAATAAAAAAGGTGTGGAGGGGAGTGGGGGTATGGGTGGGGGGGGGGGGTGGAGGCGGGAGCCCATGCCCCAATATGGGTGAAGTAATAAGATGCATAATGCTATGACAAATCCAAAACCAAAATTATAGATATATAAATGCTTACATACAAACCCAGATCTGCCTTTATTGCACATTTTATGGGCCATCACAATTTGGGTTCCATGGGAGCCCAGAATTTGCAGAAGACAAAATTACTTATCCAACCCTTTACAACATACTATAAGGAAACCAATTCCAAAATTTAGTTCCGCTAGGACAAGAAATGTAAGAGATATAGACCTGTAAACACAGCTTACACGCAAAATTTGATGTGAAACAGACATATTTTAAGGGCTATAAGAATTTGGGTTCCATGGGAGCCCAGGGGTTACAGGAACCAAAATTGCTTATGCAGCCCTTAAGATAATGCTATAAGGAAGCCCATGGCCAAATTTGGTTGTGCTAGGGTAAGAATTGTAAGAGACATAGACCTGTAAACACAGCTTACACGCAAAATTTGATGTGAAACAGACATATTTTAAGGGCTATCATAATTTGGGTTTCATGGGATCCCATGGCTTACAGGAACCAAAATTGTTTATGCAGCCCTCAAGATAATGCTATAAGGAAGCCCATGGCCAAATTTGGTTGTGCTAGGATAAGAAATGTAAGAGATATAGACTTGTAAACACAGCTTACACGCAAACCTTGATGTGGGACGCCGACGCCGACGCCAACGCCGACCGACGCCGACGCCAACGCCGACGCCGTGGTGATTACATAAGCTCTCTTATTCTTCGAATAGTCGAGCTAAAAAGTAGTGAAGCTAGAGTTATGGTTCCTATGAACTGCACTCCGTCTCATTGTTCTTATCATTCACACGAACATTAATCAAGCATACTTTTTGAGTTATACTCCGGACAAAAAGTGTGACGCACGGACGTACACACGGACGGACGACAAAAAAACGCCGACTATATACTCCCCTATAATAAACAATCTAGTGTTATTAGTTACATTATATTTTAGAAAAAAACTGTGATGGGGCCTCAATAAAATGTCTCTGTGGTAATCAGTCAGCGAGAAGTAAGCAGTTACAAAGCATGCTATCCATGATTTTTCAACGACTACATTCAGTTGGGAAATGTGTCTTTAAAAAACGCACATTAGAGAAAAGTTATGTTGCTAACTGCCTATATGTGAACATGTAAATGTGTGCGTGTGTGCGTGCGCGCGAACGTGTTCCTGTGTAAATACCTTAAATATAATTATTAGACTACCTGTCACTTCATATGTGTAAATAATTCTAAGGTGTGAATACCTCCTTTTTATATCTTACCTACTTTCGTTTTCGCAGGAAAGATATGAAATAAAGGACATATTTCCACTTTTAAAATTGTTTGACTGGCCGTTATTAATATCACGATAGCCAGATCCTATCGTTTTCGTACGATCAGGTTCTGTGTTACGGAGACCATTCTGGTATTATTGGCGGTACATTTGTGCTAATATTTGAATATCATTTTATTGCTTAAATAGTATTAATAATTTTTATAGAAAAATAAAGTAATATAGTATTAATATTATTTAAAAAAAACACACAAAAAAATCCATAACGAAGTGTCTTGATCACAAGTGTCTACCTCTACACACAAGTGATATGAAAACGCAACACGGGAATTTCCGCTATATATTGTATGTACAATATGCTGCTTTTAATCGAATGGTACATGGCTACGTAAGACCTTTCCTTTTGGAACAAATACTAAAACAACAAATAATACAGCAAATAGTATTCATTATTCACAGAGTACGCGTTTGGCTCAATCATGTGAGCAAACTTAGGATGCAACATTTTGCAAACTATTTACGTTAAATACAGTACTGAACTAGCTCAATTTTTCAAAGAGCTACTTCAACATTTACGAAGTTCTTGTTACAAAGTGTAGTGTGATTAAAACGTCTACAACACAGTTGTGTCCTTTCTCTAGTTAACTAGGGGCTGGCGTGGCGCAGTCGGTAGCGCGGCGGATTTGTAACCGGAGGCCCGGGTTCAATCCTCCGTGGTGCCACTGAGTTCCGTCGGTGTGTTCTTGAGCAAGACACTTTACCTTAGCCTCGTCCGTCGGGCGGTCCCGTGTATCGGTCTATCCTCCGAGCACGTTAAAGAACCATAGGAATCTATTCGATAATAAGAGTAGGGCAGGTTCCCGGATTCCTATGTATCCTTCCCCTCTCTCTGGGGCGGCTCTAAATAACCTATACTGTGTTGATGAGCCGTTAAACAACATTCAATTCTCTAGTTAACTGCAACTTTCTTTTTAAAAAACATCTTGGGATTTCTTTGGAATATTATGTGCCATTAAGTGTGCAGTATATACAATATATAGCGGAAATTTCCGTGTTGCGTTTTCATATCACTTGAGTGTATTACATAAAGCACGCGTATAAAGCACGTGAATAACTCCCGAATTGCTCCGTTCTTGTTATAATCACAACAATTTGAGCCACAAGTCTTAACACCCGTCAAAACATCACATTCCGAAACACACGCGTAATACTAAACAAGTTCCCTCATTCATAAATTTGTATTTTACCAATGTTACCGGTTGGGTTTTACCGTTAGGTTATCCTTATAATGTTTTCATGATAACTTTTGGGTGGTGGGGTAGGTTCTGGTCGTGTCAACAACAACATAGTAAGAGGCTGTAAATAAATATATACAATATTTATTTCATGTAAGAAGTTCAAACTCCGATGTCTCAAACATCGAATCATGGCTTAGACTCATCAATAACAATATACATAAAAACAATATGAAAACAAACATGGCGGACAACAATAGAAATATGGCCGACGGATCCTCAGACAAAGGTTTTACTTTTAAACATCAATAAAAGCACAAAATGCAAATACGTATCTTCATAAAAACATACATAGACCTTAAACAAGATATGAATAATAAGATGTAATAATAAGTTACCTGTAAATAAATATATACAATATTTATTTCATGTAAGAAATTCAAACTCCAATGTCTCAAACATCGAATCATGGCTTAGACTGATTCGAAGTTCGATACACGCTTACAAGTAATTAGCATATCAAAGGGATAGTGAATGGATTACATGCACGTGCACAGGTATAATATGTGAACAGGTTAGATTTGTCAATAGTGTCTTACCTTATACGTTAAAGCTACACGATCTAACTACTAGGCTTATTATTACAATTATGCCTTGTCCTTACAGATTATTACATTAATATAGGGTCTATGGGAGAATATATAAGAGACAATACATATTAATTTATATAACCATATACATAAATATGTTATCCTATGACACCAAGATGAAAACAATTTCCGTGCAAATCGTGTGCATTTAACTGCCAAGTCACATTGTAACCATCACAGGCCCTGATCTTGATTCGTTCAAGCAGGCTGTGGCTACAATCCAGTACTAGGCCAGCGCACTCTTTTTATCTTCCACCTTTTATCTTACACTTTTTAGTCCCACTAACCTAACCTAGCACATCTGGTTTCCTTTTTCACTATTGATAATAAAACCGTTTATTGTCAATTTTTATCCTCTCACTTCTTACTAACGGCGTGCACTCATTCCTGCCTGTAACACTTGAAAAAGGAGTCGGCAGTACAACATAGATAGATAGATAGATAGATAGATAGATAGATAAGTCAAAGTTAGCCTCTTCTCAGTGAACGTAATCTAATTTGCATATAAAAGGCTGCATTTATTTATTTAAATTCTTTCGCACAAAGAAATGGAAACATTGGACGAAGAATTACTATACCATTCCATTACTGTATTTGTTTTTGTTCGTAATTATTTTTGTTCTTTTATAAATCTTTCACCCACTGTTTCATTATTTCCCCTCTTTGTTCACTCTACGCATACATGTACATAACTCTCCCCTGTTCTCTATTTTTCTGGGGTTTCTTCATTAAATGCCATAAGGATGACACAATTGTCGCCGCTAGAAGTACTAAAGGAAGAAAATATTAATAGTATAAGACGCGTACCGAATATATATCATGTTTACGAAATACTGGTTTAGACATGTAATTATTTATAATATCATTGTGACTTCCCCCTACCCCTTGCCCCCACCCCCACTACCCCTTCCCAACTCTCGATAATTACAAATTGATGTCGGTCATTAGTTTCACTGTTTAATAATGTTGTTTGTATTGTATTGTACATGTTCCTCATGTTTGCACCATGTTGATGCCTGAGAGTAAAGTTCATGTTGTTGTTGTGTAATCTCTTTTCCATTACACAACACCAATTATAAACAGTCCATCCAGCCTTTGTTGCCAACACACTAATTCTTTTCAAAATGTTCACTGAAAATTCACTGAACAGTGTAAGTTATTATAGATGGTTACTCCGTACGGTGACAGCTTAATGCTGCTTATGTATTATTCACCAATTCCATCTACTACGTTTGTGGCGGCGTTTTTTGTCCACACGGCCCTTTTTGTCCTCACAAATTTGTGCCTTTTTCTGTTTACATGTTCGAACGAAAGAAATGTGTGCTGACAAAAAGCGCCGTTGGGTCCAAAAGCATCAATTTAAGAAAACAAATGCGGACAAAAAGCGCCGTGAGAACAGCCCAGTCACACGTTGTTAGATTGGTTAATGGTGTTTGTTATATATATATTAAAATTTACTCAAATAATCCTTATCAATCAGAATACTGAGAAATCGTTATAAACTAGAATACTGAGAAATCCTTACCAATAAGAATACTGAGAAATCGTTATAAACTAGAATACTGAGAAATCCTTACCAATAAGAATACTGAGAAATCCTTACCAATCAGAATACTGAGAAATCCTTACCAATAAGAATACTGAGAAATCGTTATAAACTAGAATACTGAGAAATCCTTACCAATAAGAATACTGAGAAATCCTTACCAATAAGAATACTGAGAAATCCTTACCAATAAGAATACTGAGAAATCCTTACCAATAAGAATACTGAGAAATCGTTATAAACTAGAATACTGAGAAATCCTTACCAATAAGAATACTGAGAAATCCTTACCAATAAGAATACTGAGAAATCCTTACCAATCAGAATACTGAGAAATCGTTATAAACTAGAATACTGAGAAATCCTTACCAATAAGAATACTGAGAAATCCTTACCAATCAGAATACTGAGAAATCGTTATAAACTAGAATACTGAGAAATCCTTACCAATAAGAATACTGAGAAATCCTTACCAATAAGAATACTGAGAAATCTTTATAAACTAGAATACTGAGAAATCCTTACAAATCAGAATACTGAGAAATCCTTATAAACTAGAATACTGAGAAATCCTTATAAACTAGAATACTGAGAAATCCTTATAAATTAGAATACTGAGAAATCTTTATAAACTAGAACACTGAGAAATCCTTATACATTACTGAGGGCCCACCCCTACCCCACCCCCACCAGGATGGCGAAGAGGTCCATCTTCCTTAGTTCCCAGAAAATATTAATCAGTTTTCCCTTGTCCCCCACTAATATTTTGCTTTGTTCCCGAAAATTATTTTTCCATTATTTATTCTCTAAAAGTATTTCTAATGTTTAAACTATTTGCAAATGTTCCCAAAAATTCATTCTGGCCTACAGTAATTATGGCTCCCCCACACAAAGTGTGGTAGTTTGTGTGGTAGGGGAGCCATATTGATTTTGTGCTTTCTGTCTGTCTGTCTGTAGGTCTGTCTGTGTCAAAAACGATGTCCGATCAATAACTAGAGAATGGTTGGACCTAGGGTCCTCAAACTTGGAAGGATGGTTGGTCATGACAAGTAGATGACCCCTATTGATTTTGGGGTCACTAGGTCAAAGGTCAATGTTGCGGTGACATTGACTATCAAAACGATGTCCGATCAATAACTACAGAATGGTTGGATCTAGGGTCCTCAAACTTGGAAGGATGGTTGGCCATGACAAGTAGATGACCCCTATTGATTTTGGGGTCACTAGGTCAAAGGTCAATGTTGCGGTGGCATTGACTATCAAAATGATGTCCGATCAATAACTAGAGAATGGTTGGACCTAGGGTCCTCAAACTTGGAAGGATGGTTGGTCATGACAAGTAGATGACCCCTATTGATTTTGGGGTCACTAGGTCAAAGGTCAATGTTGCGGTGACATTGACTATCAAAACGATGTCCGATCAATAACTACAGAATGGTTGGACCTAGGGTCTTCAAACTTGAAAGGATGGCTGGTCATGACAAGTAGATGACCCCTATTGATTTTGGGGTCACTAGGTCAAAGGTCAAGGTTGCGGTGACATTGACTATCAAAACGATGTCCGATCAATAACTAGAGAACGGTTGGACCTAGGGTCCTCAAACTTGAAAGGATGGTTGGTCATGACAAGTAGATGACCCCTATTGATTTTGGGGTCACTAGGTCAAAGGTCAAGGCCGTAGGTCTGTCTGTGTCACAAACGATGTCCGATCAATAACTAGAGAACGGTTGGACCTACGGTCCTTAAACTTGGAAGGATGGTTGGTCATGACAAGTAGATGACACCTATTGATTTTGGGGTCACTAGGTCAAAGGTCAAGGCCGTAGTTCTGTCTGTGTCACAAACGATGTCCGATCAATAACTAGAGAATGGTTGGACCTACGGTCCTCGAACTTGGAAGGATGGTTGATCATGACATGTAGATGACCCCTATTGATTTTGGGGTCACTAGGTCAAAGATCAAGGTCGCAGTGACCTTGACTATCAAAACGATGTCCGATCAATATCTAGAGAACGGTTGGACCTAGGGTCCTCAAACTTGGAACGAGGTTAAGTCATGACAAGTAGAGGGGTCACTAGGTCAAAGGTCAAGGTCGTGGTGACCTTGACTATTAATACGATGTCCGATCAATAACTAGAGAACTGTTGGACCTAGGGTCCTCAAACTTGGAAGGATGGTTGGTCATGACCAGTAGATGACCCTATTGATTTTGGGGTCACTAGGTCAAAGGTCAAGGTTGCGGTGAAACAATGTCCGATCAATAACTAGAGAATGGTTGGACCTAGGGTCCTCAAACTTGGTAGGATGGTTGGTCATGACCAGTAGATGACCCCTATTGATTTTTTATTTTTTTTAATTTAGATTTTTTTTTTTTTTTTTTTTTTTTTCTAAATATTTTTTAATTTTAATTTTTTGTTTAATTTTTTTTTTTATTAATTTTTTTTTTTATTATATATATTTTTTTTTAATTATTTTTTTTTAAAATTTTTGCATAAGAAGTTTTAGGGTCGGCCCTTTAAAAAAATAGGGTCGGTCGGGTTACTTGAACCACACATATTTTTTTATGTGGCCTTACTGATACAGATAGTACATACAGTCACAGGGATATTGAATATCAAAACGATCTCAGATCAATAAAGAACAGTTGGACCTAGAGTTGTCAATTATGTCTGTTCGGGCGAGTGGGGGAGCCATACGTTTTTGTCCCATGGACAATAACAATTTCTAGTTATAGTTGTTAGAATTGTATTGCCTTTAAAGTCATGTTTATCTTGTTCCCTAAAAATATGTGTCAATGTTCTCTTGCTCCCTGAAAATAACCGCCATTGTTTCCTTGTTCACCAAATATAAATGGCCATGTTCCCCCAAAACCCTGAGAGGACCTCATTATTCGGTTGCTTTCAATTTGACAAGTTATTTGTATTGTTCTTTCATCGAGTTTTATCTGTTTAAAATTAACTTTCACATTTTCTGTGCTCGCCTCAAGGTTTTACCTTTAAATAATCAACCCAGCAGTCAAACCAAAAGTTTTGACTTAATCTCACCGAAAAGTGATTCGTTCGCATCACCGCCTTTCAAATCCGGTAAACATTTTCATTTTGGACGTTTTAGCGAAACAGCGTACGGGGCTGCCAAACAGGGTATTGTATTTACACAAATGGCATCTTATCGAAAAATGTGGAAAGTTTCAGTTGGTGTTGGTTCTTGCTTAACAGCTGGAACATTATTTAAGTTATTCAAAGGTAACACGGAGAAAAAAATCGAGAATGTCTCGGAAAATAGCGACGCCGATTCGAGAGTTCATGATCCGATTTCGTTGGAGGATTTGGAGCTGAAAATGGTGCAGATATTCATGCGACATGGTGCAAGAACTCCGCTTCATCTCATCAAAGACATAGAACAGGTAAGATCTTATACAGGTATACACAATGAGAGTCTGAGTTTTTTTAAATGTTTGCAGAAAAGACCTTCAAATCACCTTAAACTTGAACTTGAAGACGATTATAACAAATGAATCATCAGTCATTATTAACCTACATCAAGCCATTCAATTTGAAAAGCTCTGCCTAAATGTATAACGTAAATTATGATTTCTTCTTTAGATGACATTCTTGATTTTGCCATTATCAAATCTTGCTCTTGTTTTTCGCGATATTTCGAGTTCATGGAGTATCAGCACTAACTCTGTATAGTGAGCTAGTGAGTATACAGTGTATTATTTGGGAATAGGCATATTTTAGAAAGTATCGCGCAAAATTATCGTGCGAGTGCAGTTTCTAGTTGTGTTAGTCATATAAGCTGTCAAAATAGTGACATTTTCTGGGTTAAATAGCTTTTTTATTGCCATTATTATGATACCTTGAAACTGAAAGTAGGTAGATGTGCATTACTCAAAGATCATAGTTCTCGTGTTTCATAAATTATTTAAAGTAATTAACTTTAATTATTACACTTAAATAAGTGCCTTTTAATTATGTTTAACCAGAGATATAAATATATATATAACTTTCTTGTAAACAGGAACGGTTCATATTTATCTTTTCTACTAGTTATAAAAAAATATAAATATCTAACTCACTGCAACTCACTGTACATTTTTCTTGGCCATCCATAAACTATATTTTGCTTCTGTTTTAAATACATAGCCTCTACAGAACTCACACCACTATTATCTCCCTTGAATACTCGTGCCTGAAGATGAAGGAGGTAGATTAAAAAAACAAGTTCGCTTTTCTACATTTTACAGGGTACATTGATTTATCTTTGACAGGTTCTAAATCTACAGCATTTTAGGAAGAGATCACAGAAAAATGCATGTTGATATAAGATGTCTAGCTAATTCTGCCTCATTTTACACATCATGGGTCTAATCACCACGGGGTTGTATTTTTGTCTAAATTTTGATAGGTGTCACGCAAACATGAAATTAAAAAAAGTTCAATCTGGTAAATATTGGTTAAATGTGTTTTAAATTGCAGATATTGGATCAATGAAGACTTTAAGCATAAATATATGTTGCAAAATCTGTTTTATCTCTATGCCACGAACAAAAACATAACAATGGGACCCTATGGAAAATTAATTGTGGTTTGAGACGTTAAGAACGAGCTGCAGAATGGGTATCTTTTATTCGTTATTCTTAAGACATTGCGCTTTAGAGCTGCAGAATGGCATTTTCATCCGTCATCTCTAAGGTATTGCGCTTTAGAGCTGCAGAACGGGTATCTTTCATCCTTTAATGCTAAGGCATTGTGCTTTAGAGCTGCAGAACAGGTATCTTTTATCATTCATCTCTAATACCTTGCAATTTAGAGCTTCAGAATGGGAATTTCCATCATTCATCTCTAAGCCCTTGCGCTTTAGAGCTGCAGAACGGGTATCTTACATCCTTCACCTCTAAGCATTGTTTGTGTATCTGTGAACATTTCAGACATGTTAGGACACAGTTAACATGGTTATTCAGAAATCCCGTCTGTGTATGTATAGTTAATTCAAGTTATCTTCATATTGCAGGAATTAGCTGAAATTTTACTTGATACCATGTTTAACTAAAAATTAACTATATTTTCAAAACCAATACAGGTATAAGCATCATTTTAGCTTTATTTTTACAGCTATTGACTTGTAAAACAAACACACATATCAATGAAGACAGACTACTTTAAAAAAATGTCAAAATTAAAGCGAGAGACTGATACTTTTCCTGGAAAATCAAAATTTTGACGGGTAACCCTTAGTTTGAGTTTATTATTTTCAGCATTTTTCTCAATAATCATTTCTTAAATATTATTTTTATGCTATATTCAGATGTAGAGATGCCTTTTCATGTATATTTGAAAGTTTTAGACATAGCTGAGCACAAATGACCAGGAAAATGCAAAATCCTAATAACTACTGTAGATTTTCAAAATATTAAAGGTGCTCGGCCTGAATTTCGACCAATACCCTAGGTCACCAAAACTTGAATAATTTGAAAACCACTAAACATGGAATCAAAATGTTAGCGCTTTTCAGCATGTAATTGATTTGTATACATTTTCAATTATTATTGAGGTGATCATTAGAAAAAAAATCACCTTAAGGACTCACACCACTATTCCCTTGAATACTCGTGCCCTACAGATGAAGGAAGTAGATAAAGAAAACAAGTTCGCTTTTCTACATTTTACAGGATACATTGATTTATCTTTACCAGGTTCTAAATCTACAGCATTTTAGGAAGAGATCACAGAAAAATGCATGTTGATATAAGATGTCTAGCTAATTCTGCCTCATTTTACACATCATGGGTCTAATCACCACGGGGTTGTATTTTTGTCTAAATTTTGATAGGTGTCATGCAAACATGAAATTAAAAAAGAGTTCAATCTGGTAAATATTTGTTAAATGTGTTTTAAATTGCAGATATTGGATCAATGAAGAATTTAAGCATAAACATGATAAATACATTTTGCAAAATCTGTTTTATCTCTATGCCACAAACAAAAACATTACAATGGGGCCATCAATAAAAAATTGTTTGTTTGCTGTGCTCCTACCCAGAATTTTGAGGGTGGGTAGGTAGGTAGGGATTTTTTTTTTTTTTTTACATCAAAAGCTTATCCAATCTACAACACTATAAAGGCCCTAGTACGATGTTAGGGCATAGGTTATTAAAACTAAACACAAGGACTTGCACATAATTATTTTATTCATGTGTATTTAAGGTAGGAAAAAGTTTTATTTTAGATATTTTTTTTATATATATTGTTCGCATATATTCATAACTTTCACATGACATCATCAAAATAATTTGACCAATCAATGATCAATAAAATAAAACACCTCCACATTCTGGTAGAGGGTGAACTTGGTGTTAATCCTTGGTGCTCAACTGACTTTAGCCCTTTATAAAACTAGTTTGTAGAGATAAGTATATTAAAAGCTTTGTTTTTTGTGTACATCTATGTATCTTCTTTTGATGTTGTCTGATTTTAAAACACCAATAAAGATACATTTAATTTAAATGATGGTCTTATATTTTCATTTTTCATATAGAGATTGAGGATAGAGTCCGAGTAAACCCCTTTATTTTCACCTACTGAATATCTTGACCTACCGGAAGTTGACCAGATGTGAAAGTTATGAATTATGCCATTTTTGTACTAAGGCAACTCTTGATAACCTTTGCAATCCAGATTAGATGCTTAAGAACTCTGGCTAATAAAATTATCATTTGAATAAAAAAAAATTATTTTTTATTTTTTTATTTCATTTTTTTTTTTTCGGCCCGAGGTCATTAACATTTTTTGAGTCGCGGCCGAATCGGGTGAGTCGGTCGGAGCACGGCAAACAAACATATTTTTATTGATGGCCTGGGACCCTATGGAAAATTAATTGTGGTGTGAGACATACATATTTCAGTGCGAGTTTTATAAGGTATGACAGGAACATAATTACTTGAACTTTATATAGGCTACTGCAGATGAGTAATTACTCCAGTAAAAGATTGCTTTAATGTTTCAAATTAACTCAGAATGAGAATTTATCAACACTAGATAAATACCATGCCAGAAGTTTGATTTTGTTTCACAGACAAAATAACAAGCTGTTAATTGATAAACTTTAAGTGAAATATTAACAGTGGAATGGCGTTGATTCAGACTTCAAAAATCCCATGTTTAAAAAAACATGGGATTTTCAGAAAAAAATATTAATTTATACTCTAAAACAATCATTGTTAGTTTATCATTTATACAGAATGAATTTAATAACAAATTGTAGGTATACAACACTACATCTCTCCCTTTTTTTAGAAGTTCATTTCTCTGAAGTTTGTTATTAATTTTTTTCCCCTTTGAGGCCCATTATGAAGTATATGTTTCTGAGGTATTTTTGAGGCTGAATCTAAATCTGTCATCAGTTTTGTTATAGCCAATGTTAATTGCTATTGCAATGCCAGCAGCAACATCACATTAATTCTGCTGACATTTCTTGATAAAACATGATACCCTTAGATTAAAATGTCATTTTGTGAAACAATACAAGTTGACAAACTGGATAATTGCATCAATTATACAGCAAGTCAAAATAACCTTTATGTTATAGGGACACTGTAACTTTGAGATTATAAAGCACAATATACATATATCATTATGTAAACGACATTACATGTACACAACTACAATCCTGAATATTCCAATGTTATCTTCTTCAGACGGTACATGTATTAAAGTGGAATTTTCATTTCTCTATATCCAAAACATGTAAAGATTCTGGAAATAAATATATTACTAAACAAATAAAAAGATCTTTCTTCCTCTCTCCCTGGGGTGGCTCGAAATATTTCTATTTATGGACAGTGTCCATTCAATACTGATAAATGGAAAACATTCATGATTGTTTACCATAATACTTCTAATATAAGCTTTAAAAGGCTGTATAACTCTGCCGAAATGAAAGTCAGAGTTATCGGTCATGGATAACGACGTTCCTTGTGGTAAGATGTGTTGAGGAAAACTATGAATGCTAACCTACTGAATGCTGACAACCGTGTTTGACCGCGTTAACAGTTACTACAAACCCCCGATTTTGTCAAGACGAAGATTGCTTGAAACATGTATAATGGACATGTCACTTTAGACGAGACACCAATGACCATGTTGCGCGCAACTCTTGTTATTATTTAAATGTCAATTCAATTTTGTCAATAATCAATTTTTAGCTCTACTGATCAGAGATCAGCAGAGCTTATGCCGTGGTGCGGCGTCCGTCTGTCCGTAAACTTTTTTTTGTAGCGACTTCTCCTCTGAAACTACTGAATGGATTTTCATGAAACTTTACAGAAATGTTACCCATGAAGTCTTGTTGATCCTAGAAAAAATTCATGTTGATGTGAA
Source organism: Cyrtodaria siliqua (assembly GCA_037043455.1). Classification (NCBI taxonomy): domain Eukaryota; kingdom Metazoa; phylum Mollusca; class Bivalvia; order Adapedonta; family Hiatellidae; genus Cyrtodaria; species Cyrtodaria siliqua. The sequence goes on along the minus strand of JAWPHD010013848.1, from coordinate 49,917 downwards.
ATCCAAGATGGCCGCCAGTTCTAAAAATAGGTTTTTAAAAAACAAGTTTGTAGCGACTTCTTCATGAAAACTATAAGTGATATTGATATGGGACTTTTTCTAAAATGATCAGCATGACATGATGTTGGTCCTTGTCGAAAATCGTTTTGATTCGACGTTAAACATGGCTGCCAGTGGCCATCTTTGTTTACATTGAGTTATATAATGAAAACTTGTAGCAACTACTCCTCTGAAACTACTTGACGGATTTTCATGAAACTTCACAGGAATGTTGCTCTTGATGTCTAATTGATCCTAGCAAAATTTCAGGTCGGCCGGAAATTCAAGATGGCCGTCACGGCTAAAAATAAATTTTCAAAATACAAGTTTGTAGCGACTTCTACTTGAAAACTATAAGTGATATTGATATGGGACTTTTTCTAAAATGATCAGCATGACATGATGTTGGTCCTTGTCAAAAATCGTTTTGATTCAACGTTAAACATGGCTGCCAGAGGCCATCTTTGTTTACATACAGTTATATAGTAAAAACTTGTAGCGACTACTCCTTTGAAACTACTTGACAGATTTTCATGAAACTTCACAGGAATGTTGCTCTTGATGTCTAATTGATCCTAGCAAAATTTCAGATCGGCCAGAAATTCAAGATGGCCGCCACAGCTAAAATTAGATTTTTTAAAAAAGAAGTTTGTAGCGACTACGTCTTGAAAACTATAAGTGATATTGATATGAGACTTTTTGTAAAATGATCAGCATGACATGATGGTTATCAGAGTCAAACATTATTTTGATTTGACGTTAAACATGGCTGTCAGCGGCCATCTTTGTTTACATAGAGTTATATAATAAAACTTGTAGCGACTATTCCTGTGAAACTACTTGACGGATTTTCATGAAACTTCACAGGAATGTTGCTCTTGATGTCTAATTGATCCTAGCAAAATTTCAGATGTCTAATTGATCCTAGCAAAATTTCAGGTCGGCCGGAAATTCAAGATGGCCGCCAAGGCTAAAAATAATTTTTCAAAAAAAAGTCTGTAGCGACTACTTCCTGAAATCAAAATCAATCAGTAGAGCTTCAAGGTCATTGACCTCTTGTTAAATGATCTTATTATGATCCTCAGATGTTGACAATTGCCAAATCATTTGATATTTTCGCCATTCAAACTCTTCATTGTTGGAGTAATGTTGGGTAGGATATAGACCAAGGCGAGCACCTGCGAATGTGTAGGTGTGTCAGTTTACTGAACACCGATTGGCCGTTTGTTCTTTGATGATGCAAAAATGCTGAAAAATAATCCGTGTTTTAAACATGTCCCCACAGATGCTAGCATTTTTGTCACTATATTAATTTCTAAGCATTTTATGGGGAAAAGTTCCATAAATGGTGAATGCAAATTTCCAAGGTAAGTTTAAACATGATTTTAAAAGAAATTTGGGTGGGGAATGGGCCTTATACAGGCCACTACAAAGAAGGGTAAAATGGCCGTGGCCTTAAAATGGATTTTTAGAGAAATAAAATCCGCGTATGTCTGTTAAATGTTTTTTTATTAGAAAAACATTAAAGTAACAAGTTGATTTGTTATTATTATTTTAACATGTATAAACTTATTCCTATTACAAAATGTGTCTATTACATGTAAATTCCCCTGACCAAACCATATTTGCAACACAAATATAACAACAATATGACAAATTCATAATGTAGTATTTGGAATAGAGCGCTTGGACGAGCGTACGCTGACAGACATTTTTATGCATCAATCAAATTATATTCATGTTCAAATATAATGTTTCATCGAAAAACAACAACATCCATTTACACTGTGTACATGCAAATCTTTAAATTAATGTCTTATTAGTTATGATAAACATCGTTAAAATGATATCCTGAACCATACCAATCTATCAAATACTAATGTCAAGTATTACAGCCTTTCGAGTACGAAGTCGCTGCGTGAACTGTTAAATAATCATTTGGACTAAGCATGTTATCTGTTTCTCTACATTTGTACACGTGTAAATCTAAACTTCTGATTGTAAATTATGATAACGATATCCATGATACAAGTATCAAAATGACAAAGAAATTTAACAGTCTTATTATATATATACAATTATAACAATATGTGTATATATCAGATATCCTTCAGATAATGTCAAAACTCCAATTCCTTTTGAAAAAAATAAATCTGATAACGTCTGTACAAGGTAAATGCCCAGCGCTGAATGATAGAAAAACTGACCAAAACTGGTCAGATAAGACGTGCCATAACGTGTTCAAATACTGACCAATCATGTGAAAGCATTTTCCCTCTAATTCTTTTCAATCAAACAATGGACCACTATTAGAACGTCATCCTGGCAATATCTGTATATTAATACACTAACAATGTACAATGCTTCATTTAATACATGTTTTGTTTGTGTACCATGTCAACATTATTTCAGATTGACTGGCTTTCAAAATAATCAAACAAAAGACAATTAATACTTCATAAATTATATGCTGGGCTCTTCATTGGACCAAAAAATGTTTAGCCATTTTGGCTAAACCACCTCACTTTTCTTTAGCCAATTCGATTTTTGTTTAGCCATTTTTGGCTAAGCTTCTTTAGCCACTTTAGCAGAATTTAATACAATTTCAGATTAAAATATTTGTATAACTTTCTTATCTTATCATTAATATATATGTATATATTAAACCAAGTTGAATAATACAAATTGTTTGACTTGCTGATTACGACATGATGTATGTAATACATGGAAACAGGATAATTAATGCACATCAAATAATATAGTTATATTCCCTATAGCACAGATTTCACAAATACCAATCAAAAATAGGTCAAATAAGATTCTCTTGTTAATATAATTCTAGAATCAATCAGGGACTCAGATACGTATGTAATATAGACGGGTCCTGAATCAATAGAATCAAGTAATTTCATATATACTGTGTTTGTGCCACTAGTTTGGGCGCCGTAAAAAACAAATTCAATTTTCATGTTCATTGGTTAATTACGACCCCTGTGGTACCACCAACCAAAGTAGAAGAACAAGTTTACATCCAATGTAGAATAAGAGCACAGTGTCTCCTTCCACTTAGTTGAGATGAACAGTCAGAACATAGGGGTGAGGATCTTTGCATACTTTTTATCTTGATGTAAATGGAGAGGAAGCTTTCCTGTTATGCCATATGCCATTTGTACGTTTTGGTGTGTTAGAAACCCCTCGATCAATCAAGCAAGCAACCAAGCATGTAAATGTACCCATAATGGAAAAAACGGATGACACAGTAATCGTTCTGTTTTTTGTGGCCTCGCATACAGCTCAAAATAAATGGCCTGGTTTCAATGTGCGAAAACAGATGACAATGTAATGTATACATGTTGTTTACATGTACGTATCATGGGCTACTTTCTGTTTTGAATAACGGTGATACAAAGTCATTATTTTAGCTAAAAGGTTATAAATCTTTGTATGAGAAAGGTTAATTATTTTACCATTTTGATAAGAGTTCTTGTTTACGCGCTGTTTTGCGTTGTTGTTGTTATTACAAATGAAACTTTTTTTTCGGCGAGTTCTTGTTCGGTTTCTAATTTTCCTCCAGTATAGGCACACCAAGAAAAGAATAGAATATTTATTTATTCCAATCATGGGCCATTTCTGGCATTACAATCACATAATATAACATGTAAACATAGCATATAAAGAAACGAAGGCTTGATTTTGATTAAATGAAACACAAATAACTAAAGATTTATAATTAGTGAGTTGCAGTCAGACGTCGCTATGTTAAATAAGCCTTGTGTAATATAAAGTGCAAAAGTCGTAACACAGTCCATAGATTTTAGCTCTTCTGTAAACACCGAGAACCCGTCACAGATTTTCCAGAAAAAGATGGCCGCGACCTCGGAATTTTTCCTTTCGCACTTTCGCAATTTTCGCCAATACCAGCTGTCAGTTTACATGGGTCAAAATGACTTTCGCCAAATTGGCGAAAGCACTTGACAAAAGTTTCGCCATTCGCAATTTGGTTTCGCCTATGGCGAGTGGCGAAGACAAATGAAGAGCCCAGATATGTATACCATACAAATAGTTAATTTAAAAAGTCTGTCCGTGCTACGAATCAGTAGCAGGGCTTCTAAAATCGCCGGTTTGTCGGTCCGCAGACCGAATTCTGTTTCTCCGGACCGATTTTCTTTTCAAAATCTCTGTTAAAATCGGTCCCAGATATTTTATCTATCGGTCGTTAAAAAATCTACAATTACCTTACACACTCCTTGAAATATGCCTTGCGGCAATATTCTTTGATCCATAACACGATTGTTTGTCACTCGCTGTGCGAAAGTAGGTCAATTTGGTCAATTTGGACTAAACCATTACCGATAGTAGGGAGTTTTCCGGAAGAGTCTATAGCCATGTAGCACGCCTTTGATGTGTGATCACTGAAAGTATATCGCGCGTTCTGTCGGTTCACTGAAGCGAGTGTTACCGTCTGTGATTTCTTTGATATACCGTCAGTCGTAAGGTGTTAGCCTGTTTGCTTGTGTCGGTTTGTTTTTTTAAGTGGCCAAAGCTGGGACTGAAATTTGTTTGCGTCATTAAAATACCGAGATGTGTTAATTGTTTGTTTGATATTTTTTTTACAATAACTTTAAGTATAATATTAAGGAAAGTGATCAAACCTGACACCGTTTTTTTTTTAAGTCGGACCGAAAGTGTTTGCGTTAGTCGTAACATTTGGTATTAATTAAGCTAATTGATGAAAAGCGATATTACTCAAATTTATGTAAAATCGTATATAATCCGCAAGTCCGCGCGTGTTAGTCCGCGTTTTATACCTACCCGGTTTATTAGACATTTCCGGTTCAATTCCTCAAATGATCAACAATTTTAATATTGAGTGAAAATTATTCATTCAGTAAAGCGAAGACATGATGTCAGTCATTAAAATGTACAAATTGTGATAAAGTAAGTTAGAAATAATACAAATATAATACAAACATACATTTTAAATAGTTCTCTTTATCAATGACTGAACGGAAAAAATTCATGGTGCAGCTGAAATGGTGGGTGGGGTACGGCGATTTCAGTGATTTTTTCAAAATAAGCGCGATTCTTACGGCAGTTAAAAACCTGGACCGATTTGCATTTTAAAATTTTAGAAGCCCTGATCAGTAGTGTTATTTTTACTGGTCCTTTGAGACCAAAGAGCCCAATATAGGTGGCTTTGAGGTAGAGTACCGCTTAAGCCGGTGCTAGGGGGCGTGAGAGGTGTCGCTTCTTTCATTACTTCTCATGAACAGACTCAATAAAACCGAGTCTGCTGCTTTATTCTCTTAATTGTGTTTGTTGCTCCCAAAGGCTCACCTTTATCAGTATTTATTAACATTCACACTAGCATTCGTTTAGTGTAGTGTGGCGGCTGTAAAAAGTCTCCCCGTGCTACGAATCAGTAGTGTTATTTTTACTGGTCCTTTGAGACCAACAAGCCCAATATAGGTGGCTTAATTGAAGTAGAATACCGCTTAAGTTGGTGCTAGGGGCGTGAGAGGTGTTGCTACTTTCATTACTTCTCATGAACAGACTCAGTAAAACCAAGTCTGCTGCTTTAGTCTCTTAATTGTGTTTGTTGCTCCCAAAGGATCACTTTTATCAGTATTTATTGCTACACAATTATTAATACGAGTCAGCCAGATAATCAAAAGTATTCACTACTTACACAATTGTTTCATACATTCTATCATAACTAGTGATTTGTTTATATAAATTATTATACATAGTTGTCAATAGTTCCACAGGATTACAGGGATGGAAACTAACTTTTAAAGCTTGGTTGCCCAAACGTGTAACCATCTTCTGGATTTTGGTTGCCCAGCTGAACATTTATGAGCCCAGATTTTCTGTATTTTTCTTTTCGACACACTAATAAACACATCCAATTTTTGAAGTGTTTTGGCAGCTGTGGAGTCATACTTAGGTTTGGATTTTGCCAGTTCAATACTCTCCGCCCGCTTATGGCTATCCGAGTCTTCGTGTTTCTTTATGCTGTCAATTTTCATGGAGGTACACCCCGAAACAAACAAATTTTGAAGACCTTGCGCAATGCAATATTGACATTGCATACCGCTCTCCGTATTTTGTAACCAAGGCCTGTTCTCTGTCCATCCCGACTGAAATTCACGTTTTCGTTTAGATTTATCGTACTCTTGATTGTACTACATATCCTGTTTTTCTTTTATATTTACAGCTTTTCTGTTTACCACATTGATAAATAATAATAAATGGACTGTCAATATCTTGTTCAAAGGCCGTTGATTACAAAGGAAATGTTAGATGTCAGCTACTTCCCAAATTGATTTCAATTCAACAACTCTCTCACTTTACTGTACCATCCACTGACCTACTATATACGTTATGGGACTGGACTTGCTTTGACAACTACTTAGGCATTTCTTTCATTGAATTATGTTATGACCTCACACCTTTTCAGCTGCTTTGAGTCATAATAACCACGTGCCCAAAGAGATTTCGATCTCCTTTTAGAATGATATGTTTTCCTTTACTCTGAACCGTTGTTTTCAATTTCACAATGCTTTAAAATATTTTTCAAGTTAATTTCGATAACTGCTCACGAAATCGCTCACTTGGAAGTTGGTGGTTCTTTACACGAAACTCCATAGACAAGATCTTAACTGAAAGATTGGACCAGACACTGAAGTGGGTGATAATGTGATACAGCTCATCGAAACAAGAGTAAAAATGGTTTGACTAGATTGGGCTAATTTTCAAAACTTTCTAGATGTTCCAACTGAGGTGACCAGATGAGTTTTATTGCATTGTCCTTGGGACCTCGGCGCAAAAGACATTGCTGCATTTTGTACTATTCAGAATCATTGCTGGAACTGAGACATTTCCAATAATAATTGAAGTTCTTTATTCATTTCGTCATTCTGTTTCACAAGTTCATAAATAGAAATTTTGTTAGGAATAAAATAAGCTTTCCATGTTAAGTTATCAGGGAGAAGATAATCACCAAATTCTTCTTCAAGTTTTCTCCAAATATGATTTTTGTTGACTTTTATTTTGGCTACACCATGAGAACTCATACCTGTAGTTAGTTTAAACTTATTTATTTTATATCGTTTGAATCGAAAGCTCTTTGAACTTACTTGAATCACTCTCGATGTCTTCCTGGGTAGAACCAGTACTAAGCAAATGCAGATTAAATGTCTTGCTCAGGGACACACCACGTGGTAATGGCAAGGATCGAACCCGCGACTTTTCGATCATGGGTCCAACGCGCTACCACTAGACCACAGCGCTCCACATGAATTCTTAAACAAAATGCCTGACGGTTTCGGAATTGATCAGGACTATTCCGGAATTGCGCAAGGGGTTAATCGATAGTAGACCAAGTGTCTACGCAATTTGAGAATGTTTTACGCAATGTATGAAACTGTGTTGGGATTCGAAAAGGAATATAGTGCTTTGAAACCTATTTATTTCTAATTTCATAATGCTTATTTGTTTCCCCCGTCTGTTATAAATTGATAAAATAAAAAATAATCATAGTTTGGTTTGGTAAAGGATTAAAATGAAGCCCTGAAACAATAAAGTGTGGATTTATATTATTGAAATAAGGATACGCTATCATGATTATGGCTATTAAAGAAAATTATCAACAACTGGAGTGCCAACAGTGGTGTAAACGCCGGAATGCGAATTCATCATTTTAACTGAAAACCCTAAGTAAAAAGTGGGGGATGGTGTGGTGTGGGGGTGGGGTGATAATTCAAGTAAAGTACATGACAGCTTTATGGTTATTGTCATATAACAGTGTGTAATGACAATGAACATGTGTGCCAAGTGTCAAAGATTTCCGACAATTTGTTTTTTGAGAAATGAGGAAAAATCAAAACCTTAACTTAAAACTTTAACCAAAAAGTCAAAACATGTGGACGGACGTTGGGATGGACGGACGAACGGAAATTGTCAGACTATCGGCCTGGAATTGCTACGCAATCCAGCTAAAAATAAAAAAATAAATGCAACGCAGACAATAATACTTATAATAACGGGTCAAATTGGGTATTCCATATATAATGTATCTTAGAGATTTTCCTATGATTGCCATGATTTCTTTATACAAACACTGGACCCCGGATTGGTGCCTTATACCTTCGTATATACATTTTATTTTTACATAAACAAAATAAGTCAAATATTGAACATCTGCCAAATAACAAACACGCCAGTTGCTCAGTAAATGCATCAGGTATTATGCCACTTAGTACTACTAATAATTGCATTGCATGTTTTAATCATATTTATTCAAGTAATATACTGATAAGGTATATAAATATATTTAATGTCAAATAGTCTATTGTCCACAACAACTGCCCATGTTCAAATGAACTAAATACAATCCTTTACACAGACCATTGGACAATAAATTACAAGTATATGGTATCTCTAGTAATGATATTTGCATATTTGAATGATAATAAATAGTGGATATTAATATACATTTGATAGAAAATGAGGAGATAAACAAACGTTGCATCAAACATATTCTTGCACTTTAAACATACTACACTAAACCAAGTTGCTAAGTATACCAACCTAAGAATATGTCAATAATATTCTCATTGTTTTGTGTATTTTGAGCTTGATTAGAGATACGGTTAAACTGCAAATTAACGAGTCTGCTCTGATTGCATGAACATATTTTAAACTTTTTAAGTCAATGTGTTTTCTTAGAAATAAGTTATAACACTTATACAACTGGGTATATAGGATTTTATTAAGTACTTCGAATTAGTGAAGCTTTCGATGTTCCTAATTCTAAAAAATGCCAGTTAAAATTATTTTGACATCATGTTTTACTAGCATTACCACTACAAATGCGTTTGCAAAAGAAATTTTTCGAAATATTTAATATAAACGCTGAATTACAGTTACTTGAATTTCAAACAATATTCAATTTAAAGGGAGGTAATTTAAGATTATCCATATTTCATTTTTTTATAGACGGAAAATCTGTGATAAATGGGTCAAAATTGTATGTTTTTTTTCTATTATTTCATACCAATTTTAAGAATTTTATATCTTTAAGCGATCTTTGACTCATGTTATGTGTTTTATCAGTACATTTAATGTTTTCATATAAAGGGAGGGTAACTCTCAAAAGATGTAACAATTTAAACAAAAAATAAATGTTTTACAATCTATGGGTCAGAACAAAATATTTATCATATATCATTCTATTCTAAAATATATTTAAAATAAGAAAATTAGTTAAGATACAAAAGTTGATACTTAGAAATTGTGTTCAGTATATATTGCTTTTATTGAGTCACAAGTTCTCCCAGTATTAATGAAGAACCAAAATATTCTTACTTTGTCCTAATTAGGCCTAGTGTTGCCCTGTACCATTCGATTAGGAGTAGCATATTACACAATCATGCAGTATATAGAGGAAATACCCATTAATTTATGCGTTTCTTTTTCCTTTCCGTATATAAATCTTCATTATCTGATTGTGAAAGTGGTTTAAACAATTGGTTATCCAATGTAAAATCTCTGCTTAATACTTATGGCTCTATGTAATCTTTTAAGGGTGAACCATCAACATTTTGTATCGAGCTTTAAACAGAGGTTGGTGGATTGTTTTATTAAAATTGAAGACAAATTTCACTTTGTTTTAATTTGTACAGCTTATAATGATATTAGAAAGAAATATATCAGAAAATATTACATACAAAGGCCAAATATGTTTAAATTTGTAACACTGCTACAAACTTCAAAGAAGAAAGAACTTTTTAATTCAAGTAAATATTTGTCAGGCGTTTACTGTCAGATGTTCTATTCCAAATTTTATTTCTTAAAACATTTTCAAGTACATCCTCACATAAATTGTTATTTTATATATAATTCCTTTTGTTAGCTCTACTGGCCAAAGGCAAAAAATTGTAGCGACTACTCATCTGAAACTATTTGACGGATTTTATGAAACTTCACAGGAATGTTGTTCTTAAAGGGAATGTAGCGACACAGCCAAACAAGCTCTATTATTGAGAGTTCTGATAAAAAAAATGGAAAAAGGTGAAAGAATTATCAAAATCGGATGATAAATAAAAAAGATATGACCATTTAAAGATTGTTCTAATACGAATATGGGAGCCACCATTTTTAGAACTATGATGTCATAGTTTTATATTACCATATATGGAATATTGATAAATATCGTTTAAATCCAAGAAAATCACTGCAAATGAATGCACTTTTTTACTTGTCATATAGTATTACATATTTTTCATACAGTTGCTGTCATTTTTACCCCTATACCGGTAAATCAGTAAATTTTCATGTTTATAAATATTCCATATATGGTCATTTAGAACCGTGACATCATAGCTCTCAAAATGGCCGCTTCCATATCCGTTTTAACAGAAACTTCAAATGATCATATCTTCTTTGTTTATCATCCGATTTTGATAATTCTTTCACCCTTATTCAAGTTTTTCAGAACTCTCAATAATAAAGATGGTTCGGCTGTGTAGCTATATTCCCTTTAATGTCTAGTTGGTCCTAGCAAAATTTCAGGTCTGCCGGAAATTCAAGATGGCCACCACAGCTAAAAATAGATTTAAAAAAAAACAAGTTTGTAGCGAATACTTCTTGAAAACTGTAAGTGATATTGTTATGGGACTTATTGTAAAATGATCAGCATGGCATGATGTTGGTCCTTGTCGAAAATCATTTTGATTCTACATTAAACATGGCTGCCACGGCCATCTTTGTTTACATAGAGTTATGTAGTAAAAATTTGTGCAATTACTTCTCTGAAACTACTTGACGGATTTTCATGAAACTTCACTGGAATATTGCTCTTGATATCTAGCAAAATTTCAGGTCGACCAGAAATTCAAGTTGGCCGCCACAGCTAAAACTATATTTAAAAAAAAACAAGTTTGTAACGACGACTACTTGAAAACTGTAAGTGATATTGATATGGGACTTTTTCTAAAATGATCAGTATGGCATGCTGTTGACCCTTGTCGAAAATCATTTTGATTTGACATTAAACATGGCTGCCAGCGGCCATCTTTGTTTACATAGAGTTATATAGTAAATACTCGTAACGACTTCAGATTTTCATGGAACTTCACAGGAATTCAGAACCTGCTAGTAGAGCTTTAAGGTCATTGACCTCTTGTTTTTTTATCCGATCTTTACCAAACTTTACCAGATTGTTAATATCAATGAAAGCTCAGACAAGTTGGAAAACCAGCCAGATCGGACCAGTAACAATTGAGTTATGGCCATTGATTAGTTAAAAATGCTATATTTTGCCTCGTTAAGTCGATACGGCATTCATTTTTCATCCAATCTTTACCAGATCTACCAGATTGTTGATATTAATGAAAGCTTGGACGAATTCGAAAACCTGTCAGGGCAGATTAGTAACACCAGAGTTATGGCCCTTGATTTAGTTAAAAAAATGACATATTTTAATGAAAGGGCCTTTATTTGACCAGATTTCAGTGAAACTTTGCAGGGATGATCAATACCAAGCCTAGTTTACATATTATCACCGTGTTCTGGTAGAATGATTTTGGCGGAGTTATGGCCCTTTTAAGGTTTTGATACACAAACTTTGGACTAGTTCTCCAGATCCCCTGGCCAGATTTCAACGAAACTTTGCAAGGATGATCAGTACCAAGCCTAGTTGTGCATATCATTATCGTGTTCTGATTGACAGATTTTGGCGAAGTAATTAATGGCCTTTTAAAGGTTTTTGATATACACACTTTTTCTGGGCTAGTTCTCTTGAATCCATGGCAGGATTTCAGTGAAACTTGGCAAGGATGATCAGTATCAAGCCTAGTTGTGCATATCATCGCCATATTGCGGTTGAATGATTTTTTGGCAGAGTTATGGCCCTTTAAAGATCTTAATACACATACCTTGTCCAGAATTCCTGGCCGGATTTCAGCGAATCTTGGCGGGGACTATTTGCGCATTTCATTGCCATGTTCCAGTTGAATGATTTTTGACCGAGTTGTGGCCCCTTATACATAAACTTCATCTTTAGCAAGTAGAGCGCCCACAGGCCCTCTTGTTTTTTTTTAGTTTAATTTACAGTATAGGTAATTCGATCAACTTTGCCAAATATTAATTCTCAGATTTGTCAAAAAAATATTTCTTCAAATACCACACACGTGTTCTGTCAGATTAACGTTCAAAATGCACCGTTACATAGCTAAGTTTTTAAAAAAAACACTGCTGGGATTATAAGCATGCACCCAGACCCCCCTAGTTTGTCGTACCTATTTATGCATTTCAGGTCAGCTACACCTATGATTGCCTTGTGTTCCTTTAAACATTTCTGAAAAACACAAAATTGGTCCTGATGCTCTCGCTTTCGGAATGCTACATTGACTAACAACCAGCTTTCATCCATGAGATTATCCAGTTACAAAGTGTACTGAAATATTTAAGAACATTGAAGTTAAAATTCCAAGGAAGAGAATCAAAAGCAATGCATTCTTAAAATCAAGGAGTAAAATGAGTCTTGTTAAATTATTTTCTTCTCTGCAAACTGCATGATCAATATCAAATGACATTTGTGTGTTTTAAGTGTAACAATACGGTACATGTATATGACTGTATATTTATTTTTTCCCCTGAAAAACAGTACAATTTTCAATAATGAACTTTTTGTGTGCACAAGTAGCGAGAAAACAAAAAAATTACAAGCTGATCTTTTACTTGTGTAAATGAGCATCTCCGTGGCCGAATGGTTAACAAAGTTGCTTTGTAAACCTTCGCCTCTCACCGCTGTGGGTTCGAATCGAGCTCGACTTGTAAGTGAGGAAGTGTTTATTCTTATGGATGGCGGGAGGTTACAGTACTGGTTATACCCAGGAAAAGTGGGTGGTCTGCCTCCACCACAAAAAATTGACCGTCATATATAACCTTACATGTGTTGAAAATGACGTTACAAACACCATACAAACAAACAAACAAACTGTTCTACATACAATGTTGACAACAATATTTTTCTGTTCTACAAACAATTTTCTTGGACATAAAACTTAATTTTGAATGTTTTTTTCAGGCAACCTATGAAAAAGAATTTCTCCTGGCTTCCACTCCACACACAGTGTTCGAATACCAGGCAGTTGACATGGACGGCAGCCCGCGGCCTTTCTCTAAGTATGAAGCGATATACGAAAAGAAGATTTTAAAGGTACTTTACAACAGATAGTTCTGATCTTTCAGTTTCAAGCACTACCCTCAATTGTTCCTGAGTCAGGTTCCCACAAAATTTCGGCCAAGTATGTGCTCAGTTGTATTTTAGGTATGAAAGCACTAATTATTTTCCCCATAGACACCAATGTTAAAGTGTCAAATATTAATGATTTGCTGCAAATTCAACTCAAGTATGGATAATGCAGGCAGTGTAATGTTCATATAGAAAACTATTTTTCCACTTGAAAAATCACCAGAAAACGGGGGGTCACAAGACATGTAAGAAAGTTCTTGTTTGTTTACTAAACAGGTCAAGGATTCAGCTGTTTTTATTGATCGACTGTTTTCATTGCTCACAAAGTGTATGCATAGAGTCGAAATTTCGAAAATGTTCATCAGTGAACCAGTAAAACCTACTACCGGTAATATGCTTCTTATACATATAACCACAAAATCGAATAGAAATGGGCAGTTTCCCCTACTTATAATGCCCATTTCCATCGAAAAAGGAGGGATTACTTTTTATTATAGGAACTACATTCGACTACACCTCGGAGGTTTACATGTAATTGGTGGTGGTAAACCTTTAGAGTTGTTTGTGCTCTTGTGGAAATCGCAGTGGGACAAAACTTAATGTATGGCATAGCTAATGGTTAGCTATCCATCATAACCCATTTTTCCATGATCGCTATCCATCAATACCCATTTTTCCTTAAGTACAAGGTCACACTTAGAAGGACATTGTTTGAAAATCCAGTTTGCCTGAAATTCCAGTGTTTCTTGTCTGGCCAAAAAACATACCGGTATTTTAAAAAAAATATACCTGACAGGGCAGGAAAATTGTGGTGAGCGGACGAGGGGAATTTTCAAACCTTGCCAGAATTTATTTTCAGTGTTTTGGGAGTGGGGCTGGGGCCCGTACAGTTGGGAAAATAGTGAATGATGTTTTACGGCACGTCGACATAAATAGGTCATATTGTTCGCAAAAAACGACGAAAGATGAAGAAATTAAGTAGTAATTAAAAACTAATGTAAATATATCAAGATAAAACTATTAAAAAATAAGGGATGATATGGTAGTAATAGTGCCATAAACTCTTAAATTTTGAAACAATCGAGATCAGGTTAAAATACAGAGATCTACACAGTAAATATTTATATATTCCAAACATTACAAAAACTAAATGGTTGTTTATATTTTCGAAGCCAACCAACATAATATTATGGAAGGAAAAACAGAAGAAAAACAGGCCAAAAATGTCAATGTGTACATGTACATTAATTTTGACAAATTAATAAAAAATGTCTATATTTTAGGGTGGATCAACGTTTGGCAGGTTGACGGTCACGGGTCAGGATCAGATGTATCTGGTCGGGAAGGAATTACGAAAGCAATATATAGAAAGGTTGAATCTCATAGACAGCGTGTATAACCCAGAACAAGTCCAGTAAGTTGTAATCTTTTTGTCTGTCTGTCTGTCACTGGCTGTGATATAATAATATGAATGCATCTGTTTGTCTGTCTGTCTTTATACACCCCCGCAAAGTGGGGTTGGGGTATACTGGAATCACCTTGTCCGTCCGTCCGTCTGTCCGTAGACGCAATTCTTGTCCGGGCTATTTCTCAATAACTCCTTCTTAGAATTTTGCGAAACTTGCTAGGAAGTATCAATATCGAGTGGACATGTGCATACTGTCATGACGTTCCGGTTCGATACTTTTACACTGAGTTATGGCCCTTTGTATTTCTAATATATATATAATACAAAATTCTTGTCTCTAAAACTATTTCTCTAAAACTCCTTGTTAGAATTTAGCGAGTATCAATATAGGGTGGACATGCGCATACTGTCATGACGTCCCTGTTCGATAATTTTCCACTGAATTTGTATTTTTAATATATATATAATACAAAATTCTTGTCCGACTATTTCTCTAAAACTCCTGGTTAGAATTTAGCGAAACTTACTAAGAAGCATCAATATCAAGTGGTGATATGCATACTATCATGACGTTCTGGTTCAATAATTTTCCACTAAGTTATGGCCCTTTGTATTTTTAATGCATGTTATACTTGGTAGTCAAATAGAAAATTCTTGTCTGCGCTATTTCTGTAAAACCCCAGGTTATAATTTCGTGAAACTTGCTACGAAGCATCAGTATCAAGTGAATAATTATGCACATATTATCCTGATTCCTGATGTTCCGGTTCGATAATTTTCCACTGAGTTTTGGCCCTTTGTATTTTAATGCATTTCATACTTGGTAGTCAAATAGAAAATTCTTGTCCGGCCTTTTTCTCTATAATATATGTCTTGTTTGTTTACCCACTCCCCTTTAAGTTGCCAGCGGGGGGTAATTGTCCGCCTCCAGCAACAGTTCTAGTTCAGTCTGTTGTCTGGCTGGCTTTTTGTCTATCCGTCTGTCTTGTCTATATATATTGTCGTTAGTTGTCTTAACATTCCATGTAACTTTTTTATTAGAACGAGAAAAGTATTGAAAATATTCTTATGAAACTTGGGATTATGCACGTTAGTTTATTTTGTTGATCTGACAAAAAATATGGTTGCTATGGCAACGGAAATAGTAAAAATACACAAAATATATGGATCCTTTGATAACAAAGGAAATGCTTAAGATAATTTCATGAACATTTGTGTGTAGGTAAAAGGGAGTGGAGAGATTATACAGATCATTTTGTTTTATTAATATGTCAAAAATTGTGGTTGTTATGGCAACAGAAATGTAAAATAATAAAAACTACACTGTTGCTAAATATAGAAAAATGGTTTCCGCTCAATAACTTTAGTTATGAATGAGATATTGGAAACTTGATGCGTAGGTAGCTTATATGAACAGGAGCCTGGGATTGCATTTGGGGTCCCTGGGGACAATGTCAAAGTCACTGTTACTAAAACTAGAAATTGGTTCCGCTCAATAATTTTAGTTAGGAATGACTTATTGGCCTGAAACTTGGTGTGTAAGTAGCTTATATGGTGTGTAGGTAGCTTATATGGTGTGTAGGTAGCTTATATGGTGTGTAGGTAGCTTATATGGTGTGTAAGTAGCTTATATGGTGTGTAGGTAGCTTATATGGTGTGTAAGTAGCTTATATGGTGTGTAGGTAGCTTATATGGTGTGTAGGTAGCTTATATGGTGTGTAAGTAGCTTATATGGTGTGTAGGTACATGTAGCTTATATGCAAGTTTGGGATTGCACTTGGGGCCACAGAGGTGAAGGTCACTGTTACTAAAAATAGAAAAATGGTTTGTGCTCAATAACTTTAGCTAGGAGTGAGATATTGGAAGGAACTTTATGGGTAGGTAGCTTATTTGAAAAGGCAGCTTGGGATTGCAGGTTCATGGTCAAGTTCACTGTTGCTAAAAATAGAAGAACTGTTTCTCTCTGCTCATTAACTTTACTTAGGAATGAGATATTGGCCTGACACATGGTGTGTAGGTGGCTTATATAAAAGCAAGGTTAGGATTGCATTTATAGTGAAGGTCAAGGTCACTGTTACTAAAAAAAAGGCCCAGTATAGGTTTGTATTGCTCTGCAATACTTGAGCATCTTGTTTCTTTATGTTTCTTCAACTTTCAGTATATATACAAATTATACATCATGACAAATGTCATGCGACCACACCAATATATAAAGGTCAAGGCCACGTACAAGGTCATAGTCTTGGTTTAAACAATTAAATTATTCCTTAATCAAAATTTAGATATATATGTATACACATCCTGACTAGTCATGTGACCACCCAATATATAAAGGTCAGAGTCACATGTCAGATCATATCTGTTTAAAACCAGGGGTGTAGCCAGTGGCAAAACAGATATCAAAAAAATAAAAATGCCAAAAATGCAATAAAAACTGAGGGGTGTCATGGGTGGAGGCATACATGTGATACCTCACGGCGTGAGATGAAATCTCACGGCGTGAGATGAAATCTCACGGCGTGAGATGAAATCTCACGGAATTCTAACCCTCCTCCCGGCCCCACGGAATTGTATGAAAAACTCCCGTAAAATTGCTAAAATGGATTTTTCGAAAATCATCGGTTTAGTAAGCACTATTCTATTCTATTGCTTAGCGAGTCGATCACGTGACGCGTTGTTTACCGGATGGATCGATGGCCTGGTGGGAAAAGTGTTATTTGCAAACAATTGATCTTATCAAAGGATTAGCAGCACACTTATGAAGTATTTAATGATGTCTGTAATTAAACAGGTTCGATACGACTTAAAACAAATTGCCGGTGTCATTAAATTTATTCAGAAATGGAAAATGAATGTTTGACGCAGTAATTATCGGATAGCGAAAACGAAAGTAGACTGTCGGCGCGAATTTGGTGAGAATGTTTGAAACAATTAATGAATTTTATAAAGATTTTACTTCAAAGAGAGTTCCGTGATTGACGTACGTTGCTTTTGTTCCATGTTTGTACTTTGTCTTGGACCAAATTAAAAGTTGGAAATATTAAATTAAAAAATAAATTAATAATAAAAAGGAAATGAAAAAGAAGAAAGAAAAAAAGCATGAAAATAAAATATTGTTTTTTGTTTTTGTTTTTTTTACTCATTTCTTGTTATCCGGCTCCCATGACATCAATGATGAAACTTGTTTAAAAGTGAATTTTCAGGTATTTTGGTTAAAAAATACTGCCCGCGCGCTAAAAATATCCCGCGTAAAAACCTCCCAGATTTTAGCATGAATCTCCCTTAAAAAAATCACTAAACTCCCAGATTGAGGTCCTGAAAGTATCACATGTATGTGGAGGGGTATGGTCAGCTCATACCAATTTTAACTCGTGGTCTTTTCAGAAAACAAAAGTCAAACTGTTTTCGCTTGCAGTCTTTCGGAACCAAACACACCATGATTGTGCAAAATTTCTAAAGATTTTCAGAAATCAAGTATTCATATTAATATATGTTATTTTGTTCTGTTCCAATGTTTTTGTTGCAAAATCGCAGATTAGAAAAGCTTGAAATCGCGGGTTAAAAACATATTTTTTGCTGCTTAAAATACCGTCAGAATGCAGGATTTGGCTTCCTTCTAAAAAAAACTTTAAATCGGGGGGTGGGGGCGGGAGGGCATGCCCCCAGACCCACATAGACCTTGTGCCTACACACTAAATTAGGCACAGCTACGCCCCTGCTAGCTACCGGTACACAAAAGTATGCAGCTGCTTGGATATTGTCTGCAGACAACAATTGGTAAATAACAAAACATGTAATAACACATGAGAACGGGACTGGTGTTAGTCGAATGGATACATATATATATCATGTCATACAACCCCACACCACCACTTTTACCCCCACCCTTATATACCGTCGGCCACGTTCGAAAAGGACGTAACTCGACTTTCATCAAAAATCGTATTTACGGCGTATTAGAGGGCTTATAATCTCCAGCGTCTTGTGTCAAAACCTCGTATATTTTAGCCAATCCATTCCCCCAAAATGGTCACATGTTGAAAGGCCGTAACTTAATTGGTAAAAAATCACCTCGTTCGAAAAAGTCGTAACTACAAAGTGCGTCGGCTGCAAATGCTTCTCCTGAAAAGTTACCTTTTTGCACTTACGTCCTTTTTGTACGAGGCCGACGTTATAATCTCCCGCGTCTTGTGTCAAAACCTCGTATCTTTTAGCCAATCCATTCTCCCAAAATGGTCACATGTTGAAAGGCCGTAACTTGATTGGTAAAAAATCACCTCGTTCGAAAAACTCGTAACTACAAAGTGCGTCGGCTGCAAATGTTTCTGAAAAGTTACCTTTTTGCACTTACGTCCTTTTTGAACAAGGCCGACGATATATAGTTGTGAAGATATTGTTCATGTACACAATGCAGATCCTTAATTACCAAATAGTGAATGAGTAAATGCTTGTAATAGCATGGATCAAGATTGCTTAAAATTGCTAAAAATAGATTTCCACAGAAAACAGAATGAGGAATCTATTGAATTTGATTGTGCTTCTATTGTTTATTGTGCAATATCAGTATTGACCTGTAGGTTATTAATCACGGCAGTGCTAACACACATCAAACTTTGAATATTTATGATCAAAACATTAACTGACAGTTCTTGTATGGGATCACTGAACTATGAAGACCTCATCTTTTATCATAAACATCTGAATTATATTACAAATTTGTTGACTTAATCATGTTAATAGACCATACTTTGCCTCCAGTTTGCTCTTGTAGTAAAAATAACTCCAAGGCCGTTTCCTACAGTTGTTTATGCATGTCTTTTGTATGTTTCACTAGTTTTCAGTTAACCCAGTTAACTGTTAAGGTTGTTGATACACTGAATCAAGCATACAGGTGCATAGTTCATTATATGTGGATATATTCATAATTGTGTTTTGTTGCTATTGCTTTCATTCTAAGCCCATTACTGTCTGTCTAAAACACAATATAACTTGGAGATTAATAAACAAAACACCCAGATTAGTAAACACAACACCTAGATTAGGAAAACACAACACCTAGATTAGTAAACACAACACATATAATCGTGAACACAACACCTAGATTAGAAAACACATCACCTAAATTAGGAAACACAACACCTAGATTAGTAATCACATGACCTAGATTAGTAAACACATCACCTAGATAGGATACACATCACCTAGATTAGTAAACACAACACATATATTAGTAAACACAACAACTAGATAAAAAAACACAATGCCTAGATTAGTAAACCCAACATCTCAATTAGTAATCTCAACACCTAGATTACGTCCCAAGTGTGCTATAACTTAATGCTATTTATTAACAGTAACCTGGGCCACCATTAAACAATTGTTTGTTTGCAGTTTCCGACCCATGGCTTTTAGGGGTGGGTCGGTAGGTAGGGATATATATATATTTTTTTAAACATTTTTATTATTAACGCATGCCCATCGACGGCATGCAAATATCGTGTGCTTAACTAGTTTTATCCATAGAGTTTTTTTTAAAAAAGGTATTAGTTAAATATTTACGGAACATGCAAGAGAAAAGAAACAAAAAAACTTGAAAAAAAAAAAAAAAATTAAAAAAAGAAAAAGAAAATAAAAGGACGAAATATTTAAAAGTATTGTTTGGGTCGTCGGATTTGCCGTGGGTCGGTCGCAAACTGCAAACAAACAATATTTTAATTTAGGCCCTGCCCATTTTCATAACCAATATCTGCATACATACTGTGTATAATGAAACCTTCAATACTAATGAATGATAATTAAAATTATTTTAATAATATTTACTGGGCAATATTCAATGATATAAAAAAAAAATTCAATTACAATTTCAGTGTAAGATCAACTAACATCGACAGAACACTTGCAACAGCCCGGTGTGTGCTTGCTGGAATGTACGGTCACCTGAACCTCGACAGCCTTCAAGGTACTGGGCCAAACATAAATTAGTCCTCCCCACTCCCACCCACCCCCGGTCACCTGAACCTCGACAGCCTTCCAGGTACTGGGCCAAACATAAATTAACATTTAATACCTTCTACCATTTTCCTTATAAGCATTTGAAGCAAGCAAAGAAGGGTGGAAATATTGCATAAATAATATATGTGTTAGATAGTTTAAAGAAAAGGGTTTTATCTGTTTAACTTAACATATAGCAATACATTTTATAATTTGATTTATGATCAAAATTGTGGTAAGTTGTTTCATAAAACGGGCCCCGGTCCATAGACTTATATAGAAAAACATTTCCTAATCTCATTTTCTCTGATCCCACAATACATAGAGTTCTCATATGTTGCTAGAAGTATACACTTATGGTCCTCTATCAAGTTTATTCAAATGATGGCCGTTGGGTCAAATATAGTCAAAACGCCCGTCATTGTTTATATTATTATATTGGATTGAACCAGACAACAGCAAATTATCGAGTCACTGTCCCTGGGCGTCTTGGTTTTATGCCCCTGTCACCAAAGGTGGAAGAGGGGGTGCATCAAGCATTAGGGATGTAGTTCGACTCTTCTTATGTATTCATTAATTTTTAGCTCTACTGGCCGAAGGCTTATGGGATGGCAAGTTGTGTGTCGTCTGTTGTCCGTCCATTGTTAACTTTTGCCTCTTTAAGACGATAGGGACTTCACAATCCGATCTTTACCAAACTTTACCGGATTGTTAATATCAATGAAAGCTTGGACAAGTTCGCAAATCAGCCAGATTGGACCTGTAACAGCCGCCCTTGATTTAGTTAAAAATGCTGTATTTTGCCTCGTTAAGACAATAGGGCCTTCAGTTTCCATCCGATCTTTACCAAACTTTACCAGATTTTAATATCGGGGAAAGCTCGGACAAGTTCGAAAACCAGCCAAATCAGACCAGTAACACACCACCCACCCCACCATGGACATATAGCAAGTAGAGCGATACAGGCCCTCTTGGGCCTCTTGTAAAAGCTATGTTCTTTTAAGTTATTACTCTAAATTTCTATTTAAATCATATTAAGGTGGCTACTTCAAAATTCAGCTCAAACAAGAACTACACTGCAACTTGTCCAGCGATTGCATGAACACACCTCAGTGGCATAATGATAAAGCTTTTGCTTCACATGCAGGAGGTCGTGGGTTCAAGGGTTCATACGCACCTGGAAAAGTCATTGAAAACGATTTTTGTCTGGAAAAGTCATGGAAAACGATTTTTGCAGATTTTGTCATGGAAAAGTCATGGAATTTCAAAAAAATGTCTGGAAATTCAAAATTTCTCCTTGAAGTGTTTCATACACAAGAAACATAATTTATGCCAAAACTTTACAGCGAAAATGAAAATACACAAGGAACATAATTACGCCAAAACTTTACGGCGAAAATGTACGCTTGAAATCGGTACGAAACTTATGAGTACGAAACAGATACCGGATATATTGTCAGAGGTCGCACTGTTACATTTGGCATTTTCGGATTTTATCGCTGTCGGCATGACCTTCATGCATGAAAAAATTGAATAAGACGGAAAACGATGAGTAATTCTAAGCGTCAGTGCATATATAACGTGAAATGGGACAAAGAGGAACCGTATAGCGCATGGCTAAGACCTTTTAAATCTGACAAACGTAAAGCTGTGTGCATAGTGTGTGACAAGTTGATCGATTTATCACCTGAACATGAAGTTCTCAATGGGAGATATTGTGGTAGCCCTCTGTCCGAACGTAAAAATATGTCATGGAAAACTGAAATTTGTCATGGAAAAGTCATGGAATTTTGTTTAATGAGAAGAGTATGAACCCTAGACCGTTCATTCCCTGGCTAGATCCCATGACAGACTTCAGTGGTACTAGTAGCTCCTTGCTTGAGGTTCAGCGTATAAAGGGTCGTTCTAGGAGTGGTCGGCCAGGTGTCGCTATATTGTATAAACAGGTGGGGTATCATGTCATGTGTCATTCTAGGAGTGGTCGGCCAGGTGTCGGTATATTGCATAAACAGGTGGGGTATCATGTCAAGTGTCGTCGGCGTTGTAATCCAGTGTGGCAGCCCTATAGCCAAGTTCGGTAACATAGTTTGCTTCCCTTTAATGGGAAATACAGAGTTGTCATATTTTCATCTTCCTGTGAGCAAATTACTTTTCTTTCTCAAAACCGAAGAGCATGTAAAGACATATTTTCCAACGCTAACTGGTCATTGAAAAAGCATGGAAAGCTTGCTTATTTACTGCTGACATCCTACATGACCGAGCAGTTTAGGTATATACGTTGAGGCCAGATTAAAGTTATTTCTTTGTTTAGCATTGCTATATTCATATTATCTAGGTTATAGCTAAAAAAAATACAATGTACTTGACTTCAATGAAGAAAAATATAAGTTAGTAATTTAGCTGTACTAAATACAAAACTTTACTGGTAATTCTTTAATGTTTTGGAACAAAAAAAAAACCAAAACACAATTAATGAAAAACCTGCTTTTAATATATGTTTCCTTCATACAAAAGCTTTATTGAGCGGGCCTCGTCTTCTGATTATTGAATAACACAATTTTCTCATGCAATGTGTGTCTAACAGTGATTTACAGTAATGGTTTATACTGTTGAGTATGCAAATTATTACTCTTGGACATGCAGAGTTGTAATATCTAACCAATCTCTACCCAGAGTACACTCGTTCCTCATTTGACTCTGTCAACGTCACAGGAAGTAGGGCAAACGGTTAGGTCACGTGCTTATTCAAAAAAGTTATGACGATGTTTATAATAAATCCTTTTGCGTGATCTGCAAAGATAAAATATATAGAGGATCTGACACTCGTTGTCATTTCATACAGAATTTTATTAAAAGAGTTCAGGAATTTGTTATTAAGCGAGCCTCTGGCGGGCTTAATAACACATTCCTGGACGAGTTTAATAAAATTCTGTATGAAATGACAACGAGTGTCAGATCCTTTTTATCACATGGCTCAAAAACGACAAGAAACTTGCAATTAAACCCAACCAATCAAACCAGAACGATACCTCCGACAGACAACAGCACGTGTATAAAGCACGTGCACGGTCGCCTTGTATTACACATGGTTAATATAAGGAAATACGTAATGGGTATATTATACGGAATACAAGCAGTTCCATGTGATAAAGACCTATATTAAATAATTTCAAATTTTATTTCTAGAGTTATTTTATTTAGTATTTTCTGCTATCGAGCTTCGGTTTGAAATGTTTACATATGCGTTATGATTGAGGAGACCTAAGTACGTATTATATTTGTAGTAAAATAGTCCCGATTAAATCTTAATTGTTTTCATGCATTAAATCTTCCAACATCTAATTTGCAAATATTCTGAAAATTATATTTACACAAGAAATAAATAAGTTTCAGGCAGAATATTCCAATTTAACAGATTTTACCAAAATCTTGCAATTTAGTAGTTAGCAGAGATAAATATGAGTGCAAGGAACGATAACTCTGCGTGGAGATTGATATCCAACTTCCTGTGAGCAAATTGTGCTAAAAGCTGAAGAGATTTTAAAGGGTTGTAATCTAAGTAATTACCGAACTGGGCTATAAAGTTGAGCATTGACCTGTTTTCATAAAATGTTACATTAAAATAGTATGTGTGTCTATCTTCTACAGTTTTCAACTGATTGTTTCCAAACTTGGGAGGATGCTTACCTATGATGTCAAGATGTGCAGATCGATTTCGCATGAGAATTTAACTTGTATTACCGGAGAAACGGCCCTTTTTTCTAGTTACATGAATGCATTACCTACAAATATAAATTACAGATCCACCGAAGATCTATACAAAAGAAAGCAAAGAAGATGAACTGCTACCACAGACTGGTAAATGTAAAGTGTTACACCAGATCAATCATTCAGCTATGGTCCATGCTGTAGACGGCCCAGATATGAAACCAGACATACTCAAAATAAAAGACGTTTTAGGTAAGGAGATCTGTTTATAAGTCTTCGCCAGCTAAATTTTCGTCAAGTGTTTTAGCACATTTGGCACTAATGAAGATGGCTAAAATTACTTTCTTGTATGTAGCCATGTTTGTATTAAAATCCTGTAGTGGTTCCCTGTAACTGCTGTAATTTTAATACTATAAAACATAAAAACTCCTATAAAATGCATACCTCCACTTGCCAATCTAGACTGTGTTATGTAACAAGGTTTGCACTCCAATATAACCCTTTTTTTTAAAACGTAAATATTGCTTAAGTTGCTATTAAAAACATTTGAGGGCTATTCCATTAAAACATACCTGGGACTCCAGGAAGGCAATTTAATAAACCTCTATGGGTGGACCCTATTTTCTGAAATTTGGTTCTTTAGACTCAATTTTGCATCTATTGGTGGGTGTTCAATTTCAAAAATGCATTCCGGGGGGTCCCATGCATGATTCAGTGGAATAGCCCTGAGCCAAATTTGGCTAAACAAAAACTCTTTTAGAAAAGAAAATATAGGTGGTTTGGCCAAAAACGTTTTTAGTCCAATGAGTAGCCGGAACACGCACACTTTTAACATTTGTAAATATTTCAAGGGTCCTGTTTGTCCCTTATAAAGAAAAGTACTAGATAATTCCTCTAATCCTTAACCCGCTAAGCACAGCTATCCATTGCCTTTGCGTCCATTGTAAACGGAGATCACGGTTTACAAGATCAGTCATTTTCTCCAAAACACCCCTTTGTCACATAAATGGAATGGTCTTAATTCAAAGAAAGAATAGTCCATTATATATATGTAGTGGGTTAAGAGTTAATCAGCCTACTATAGATAGCAAACTAAATATGATTCCCTTTATCGTATAAAGCAACTTATTCAAGACTACTAGACACACAAGTTTTAAAAAAAGAATGGGGAAGATTGCAGTGTGTCAGTTTAAGATAATAAAGTTATTTTATTTCTAAACATCAATCATAGAACATGTCTTTAATTTCAGGTATAGATTGTCCGTCCTATAAGTTGAATTTTGTTGACATGAGAGATGACCTCGTTGCAAGGGAGGTAAGTTTTAGCGATGAATTATAAAAAACAATTGTCAAAATCTATAGTGCGGTTCTTGAGATAAAGATTTTTTCAGGTTTTGGTTATTTTCATTAGAGAGTAACTGGCAGGCTGATCAGGGTTTACAATGTCTGTCTGTTGATCCGTCATTTACCCCAAAACACCCCTTTGTCACATAAATGGAATGGTCTTAATTCAAAGAAAGAACAGTCCATTATATACATTTAGAAGGTTAATGGTTAATAGGAAATTTAGGTGAAACAAGTATAACACAATGATGATCATGTATATATGACTGTAAGGGAAGTGCCTAGAAAACCACAAAGTAAGATCTCATTTTCTCTAAAACAATGGATAAATGGATGATATCGGGAATTGGGTTTTCCGTGTAGGTACAGGGTTCCCACCCTTCCTTGAAATTTGGAATAGTCCTTGAATGTTGAAAACCATTTTCAGGGCTTTGAAAAATCATTGAATTTTGAAAAGGGTCATTAAAACATGGAAATGTTCTTGAAATTTATGAATTTTCCTCATTAGGACCAAGTCTAGAGAAAAGTAAAAATGCACACAAATATTAAACATTTGCCAGTCGATTAATTTGATAGCAAAGTTTTATATTGTTATTTTTAAAAATCCAGTTATTAATGATAATTTTCCAGTTTGCCGCTTCTATAAATAGTATGGAAGTTGCTTGATAGTTTATGGCGTGATTCAGGGATGCCTATCCCTCCATGGCGGCTCTAGTTACATATTATGTTGAGTCGTTAAACATTTCAAATTCATTAATTAACAGGTGCACTGTCTTGTTATTTGTTTTGTATCGTATGAATTTTAATTTTTGAAATACTTTCAGGCCCATGGCCTACCTGTTCCTGCCGTGTTGCAACCTTTCAGAAGTGTTATAGAGACCAATGCCAGTAAAATCATCTACTACGCTTTCTGTGGGCAACATGAGTAAGGACTCTTCTCTTTAAATGCCAGTAAAATGAGCCGAAAAACGCGAAAATGACCCTTCAGACAAAATTTTGACATTTTACGTTTTTTTATATTTATGAAACACGGTGATTTTCTCTTTAAAAGTCTCCTTATTTTATGTTGATATCTTTTAATTAGAAATGATTTTATCTCAATTTGAAAATTAAAGATTGTACTCACCATTACTTTTGACGTTGCCGTTGCCGTCTTGGACGACATCGTTGATTAAATAACAACAAAAAACATAAACAATTACCATTTTCTATAGCATCAACTATTTATATTAAGAAAACACATTCCCGATGATATAATAATTAGGTAATAATTAGGTAAAACACGGAAGTAACGAGAAATTTGATTAGTAATTAATTGATTACCGGCCGACGTCATAAATTGTTACTTTATGACATTGTTACTTTATGACGTTGTCTAAATGTCCGAAGGGACGTTTTCGTGTGTTGCTGCTCAAATTTTTCTCCTTCTCTGGAACTCTAATTTTCTCTCTATTCCCTTTCTTTTAAGTTTCATTAAAATATTCCAAAATTTAATTTTTATACCCTGGTAGCATATAGTGAGTGAATCGTTCGTTCGTTCATTTTTTCATCAAGTTTCGTATCTCAGTCATAACTTTAAAACCGCTTTCGTCAAACTTCATAGGAATGGTAAGCACAATGAGAAGGTGTGTCAAGCACAAGAATCTGTTGTTGCTAAGCAACTACTCAGTTATGTATGGATTGTGTTGTTTCTATGTGACAGCAGAGAGAGAGAGCTGTTGTTATGTAACAATTTGGTTACTAATGTATTGTGTTGTTGCTATGTTACAGAGTAAAGAGAGCTGTTGTTATGTAACTATTTGGTTAGATATGTATTATGTTGTTGCTATGTTACAGAGCGGAGATAGCTGTTGCTATGCAACTTTTTGGCTAGGTATGTATTGTGTTATTGCTATGTTACACAGCCGTGAGTGCTGTTGCTATGCAACTATTTGGTTATGTATGTTATAATGTTTTGCATTGTTAGCAGAGAGAGCTGTTGCTATGCAAACTATTTGGTTATGTATGTATTGTGTTGTTGCTATGATACAGAGCAGAGAGTGCTGTTGCTATGCAACTGTTTGGTTATGTATGGATTGTGTGTTGTTTTGTTACAGAGCAGAGAGAGCTGTTGCTATGCAACTATTTGGTTATGTATGTTATAATGTATTGTGTTGTTTGCAGAGAGAGCTGTTGCTATGCAAACTATTTGGTTATGTATGTATTGTGTTGTTGCTATGTTATGAAGCAGAAGCAAATGTTGTTTGTGATATACAATACCTTGCAAAAGAGCAGAGATAATAGTCTACTGGTCCACAACCTAATAATGTATATATGATGTTGCTATGTTACAGGGCGGAGAGAAATATTGCTATGCAACTGTCGAGCGGTGCATTATTCAAGATGATGGTTGACAACATAGAAGAAGCGAACAAGAAAACGTAAGGTTACATTGTTCGGCTAGTTGCTTCTGATTTTCCTTCTAAAATGTGACCATTTAGTTTGGTAAAAAACATCTATCTTAGTTAAAAACTAAAGTATTTTGACATTACAAATTGTTGAGTATAATAAATCGATCATTTAGTAACACATACGGTATATTTGACCGCGTTATCACATTTATTTAACACATCAAAGTTAAAAACAATAACAAGATTATTTCTGTATATTTTGCTGCAAATCCCGCTAGAGACAGAGGGATAGGACCCCGACTTCATGTTCATTTTGTGATTTTTAATGCTCATTCAAGGTCATGGCACCACGGGTGGAAATGTGGCCCCATCGTAAATGAAGTGTCTACTACAGAATTTGCAGCAACTCTGCAGTTCTGGAAGTTAGAAGGTTCTAGACCCATTCTCCGTATTTTATCTTGATGTAAATGGAGGATGAGCCTTACATGTTTATTCCTGTTAGGCGCCATATAACCTTTCATGCGTTTTTGCGCAGTAAAACCGCATTTATTCAGTTCTGTATATTTTAACATAAAATAAGAGGTATGTATGTCGACGCGAAAATATTGTATCTGTTATACATGTAGAAGTTTGAATTAAAGTGCTTCAGCACAATGTGTGTTGTACACATAGAAAAACAAAAACATTACGTATTTACATTTTCAACTGCATGTTCTTAAAAACAAGTTTTGGACAAAGCATTTATGTAAAAACTCTTTAATAGTCATTATCGTAATAAGTATTGCTTATTTTCTCTTTCCTTTATTTATACATTCAACATTGCTGTTTGTCTTTTTAAATGAGAGCCCTTCCATGCTGATGGCTTAATGATGTTGTGTTGTAAACCTTCTCGCCTGTCACTTCTGCGGGTTCGATCCCCACTGTGAGCACGACTTGTAAGCGAGGAACTGGTGTACAGTACTTGTTCTACCCAGAAAAATTGTGTGGTCTGCCTCCACCACAAATTAATTGACCGTCCTAAATAACCTTACATATGTGTTGGAAATGACGTAAGACGTAAAACATCATACAAACAAACAAACAGTTTTTTAAATGACATTAATTTGTGTCAATCAGCCGACAAAAAGGCTTTTTTTTTTGCAAGCATCTACAAGTAATTCAGAACCTCAGACTTCAATAAACATCTTTTGAGTATGACAGGGCGCACTCAATTTTCCTAAGCTATTGAAGGGTGTGGATGGGGATTTGGTTCTCGATATTTATCAGTGATTTTTAACTCGTTTTTATACATATTAATTTTCATTTTTTAGCTCTACTGGCCAGGGCCAGCAGAGCTTATGGGATGGTGTGTTGTCTGTCGTCCGTCGTCTGTCTGTCTGTCTGTCTGTCTTCCGTTAACTTTTCTTCAAACGACTTCTCCTCAGAAACCGCTTGGCTAATTTTGACCAAACTTCACATGGATGCTCCTTAGATGAATGCTTTTTAGATTTGTTAAAATTAGGTCAGCGCTACATCCAAGATGGCTGCCATTACCATATATGGTCGAAACCTTAAAAAATCTTCTTCTCCAGAACTGCTGGACAGATTTCAACAGTTTTTCTTTTAAAATGATCGCCAATGCCTGGACTATCAAGTTTGTTCAAATAAAGTCCCCGGGGTCAAAAATGGCCGTGCCCCGGGGGTCCAAAGTTTGTATATTGAGGTTTTGCATGTTTTTCATATAGACATATAGGGAAAAACTTTAAAAAATCTTCTCTGAAACCACAAGTCACAGAGCTTTCATGTATTACATGTAGCATCAGCTTATGGTCCTCTACTAAGTTTGTTCAAATGGTGACCCTGGGGTAAAATTTTTCCCCGCCCCGGGGGTCACAGTTTTACATAGACTTATATAGGATTTTTTTTAAAAAATCTTCTCGGAAACTACAAGAGCCAGAGGTTTGATATTTTGCATTTACTATAAGCTTATGGTCCTTTACCAAGTTTGTTGAAATGGTGACCTCGGGTCACATTTGACCCCGCCCCAAGGGTCACATGTTTTACATAGACATGTATAGGGAAAAACTTAAAAAATCTTCTTTTCTGAAACTGCAAGAGCCAGAGGTTTAATATTTTGCATTTGCTATAAGCTTGTCGTCCTCTATCAAGTTTGTTCAAATGGTGACCCAGGGGTCACATTTGGCACCACCCCGGGGGTCACAGTTTTACATAGGCTTGTATAGGGAAAAACTGAAAAAAATCTTCTTCTCTGAACCACGTCGCACAGAGCTCTCATGTATTACATGTAACATCAGCTTATGGTCCTCTACTAAGTTTGTTCAAATGGTGACCCTGGGGTCAAATTTGTCCCCGCTCCGAGGGTCACAGTTTTACATAGACTTATATAGGATTTTTTTTTTTAAAATCTTCTTCTCGCCAACTACAAGAGCCAGAGGTTTGATATTTTACATTTATTATAAGCTTATGGTCCTTTGCCAAGTTTGCTCAAATAGTGACACTAGGGTCACATTTGGTCCTGCCCCAAGGGTCACATGTTTTACATAGACATGTATAGGGAAAAACTTAAAAAATCTTCTTCTCTGAAACTGCAAGAACCAGAGGTTTAATATTTTTCTGTTGCTATAAGCTTATGGTCCTTTACCAATTTTGTTCAAATGGGGACCCTGGGGTCACATCTGGCCCCGCCCCGGGGATTCACAGTTTTACATAAATGCTTGTATAGGGAAAAACTGAAAAAAATCTTCTTCTCTGGAACTGCGAGAGCCAGAGGTTTAATATTTTGCATTTGCTAAAAGCTTATGGTCCTTTACCAAGTTTGTTCAAAGTTCAAATGGTGACCTTGGGGTCACATTTGGCCCAGCCCCAAGGGTCACATGTTTACATAGACATGTATAAGGAAAGACTTAAAAATCTTCTTCTCTGAAACTGCAAGAGCCAGAGGTTTAATATTTTGCTGTTGCTATAAGCTTATGGTCCTTTACCAATTTTGTTCAAATGGGGACTCTGGGGTCACATCTGGCCCCGCCCCGGGGGTCACAGTTTTACATAAATGCTTGTATAGGGAAAAACTGAAAAAAACTTCTTCTCTGGAACTGCAAGAGCCAGAGGTTTAATATTTTGCATTTGCTATAAGCTTATGGTCCTTTACCAAGTTTGTTCAAATGGTGACCCTTTTAATTTTATTTTTTTACTTTTGATTGATTTTTTTTTTGTAAATTTCTTTTCTTTTTTTTTACTTATTTTTGTTTTTTTGTTTTTTAAATGATTTTTTTTAAATATCTTTTTTTTTTCTTTTTTTTTAAATATATAATATTTATTTTTTAATTTTTTTTAATTTTTTTTTTTAGCTCTATGTTCGACCAGTAGGACCAGTAACAGAGGTGTTCTTGATTTAGTTAAACATGCTATATTTTGCCTCGTTAATACGGTCGGGCCTTCATTTTTCTTTACCAAACTTTACCAGATTCTTTAGTTATGGCCCTTGATTTAGTTAAAAAGCTGTTTTTTGCCCGAAACTTTCAAAAAAATGTAAATGGCAGTCACTCACTTCATTGATGTTATAAGAGCCATGTTAGCCAGTAGAGCGTCCACAGGCCCTCTTGGGCCTCTTGTTATTAGTTTTTGGTGAAAAATGTGCATAATTACACAGATACGCATCTTAGCTGGAGCACTGAATTGTTTTACCCCTCAGTGTTTTTTTTTTTACAGATAACGGTTTTACATCAACCTTTTCATTTTCAGCACCAAATTATACCTCTTTTCCTGCCATGATTCCACACTGGTAGCGATGCTTGGAGTCCTCAATATTTACGATTTTACATGGCCGCCTTTTGGTGCTAATATCCGCTTTGAGTTATATGAAAACAAAGCCAAACAACAGTTTGTCAGAGTCCTGTATAATGGAGAGGTAGGTTCACTTTGTCCAGTTCTGTATAATAGAGAGGTAGGTTCACTTTTATCCAGTTCCATATAATGGAGAGGTAGGGTCACTTTGTCCAGTTCTGTATAATGGAGAGGTAGGTTCACTTTATCCAGTTCTGTATAATGGAGAAGTAGGTTCACTTTATCCAGTTTTATATAATGGAGAGATAGGTTCACTTTATCCAGTTCTGTATAATGGAGAGTTAGGTTCACTTTATCCAGTTCTGTATATTGGAGAGGTAGGTTCACTTTATCCAGTTCTGTATAATGGAGAGGTAGGGTCACTTTGTCCAGTTCTATATAATGGAGAGATAGGTTCACTTTTATCCAGTTCCATATAACGGAGACATAGGGTCACTTTATCCAGTTCCATATAATGGAGAGGTAGGTTCTCTTTGTCCAGTTCTGTATAATGGAGAGGTAGGTTCACTTTGTCCAGTTCTGTATAATGGAGAGGTAGGTTCACTTTATCAAGTTCTGTATAATGGAGAGGTAGGTTCACTTTTTCCAGTTCTGTATAACGTAGGTTCACTTTGTCCAGTTCTGTATAATGGAGAGGTAGGGTCACTTTGTCCAGTTCTGTATAACGGAGAGGTAGGTTCACTTTTATCCAGTTCCATATAACGGAGAGGTAGGGTCACTTTGTCCAGTTCCATATAATGGAGAGGTAGGTTCTCTTTGTCCAGTTCTGTATAATGGAGAGGTAGGTTCACTTTATCCAGTTCTGTATAATGGAGAGGTAGGTTCACTTATCCAGTTCTGTATAATGGAGAGGTAGGTTCACTTTGTCCAGTTTTGTATAATGGAAACATAGGGTCATTTTGTCCAGTTCCGTATAATGGAGAGATAGTGTCTCTTAGAGGTCCTGGTGACAGTATATACCAATATGTTTTAATATGCTTTAATATCCACTTTTATCAAATGACATTGAATTTATGCCATTTCATTCAATTTCAGGCCTTGAATTCACCAACCGTTCTTGAGAATATTCTTAGAATTAAGCTCAAGTATGCAAATTTCAATTACAAGTATTTCTATTATAAGTTTACAGAATAAACGTTCATAACAAGCTGCTATGTCTAAATATGATGCATACTAATAAATAGCAACTTCTTACAATTGTTTTTCTTTGAAGGTCATGGAAATATTTGTGAACGAATTTTCAGTACTTGAGCTCAAGTCAAGAATAGTTTAAAGAATGGTTGGTGAAT
Source organism: Cyrtodaria siliqua (assembly GCA_037043455.1). Lineage (NCBI taxonomy): Eukaryota > Metazoa > Mollusca > Bivalvia > Adapedonta > Hiatellidae > Cyrtodaria > Cyrtodaria siliqua. Next base: position 16,644 of record JAWPHD010013848.1, on the reverse strand, counting down.
TCCAGGCCAGATCTCTTAACTAATGACTACAGGCCTACAACAAGGCCAGACTATGGAAGGGACAATTGACTATTGCAGAAAGTACAATTGCAGTACTATTAGGCCAAAAAAACAAAACCTGTATATCCGGTGGCCCGACCGACCCTACTTTTAAGGGGCCAACCCTAAAACTTTTTATGAAAAAAAAGAAATATTAAATTTGTTCTGAACAATGATTTATCACAATATATCAAGGTAAACTGACATCACAGAGAAACTTTCAGTTGTATCATCAACTTGTATGGGGTTTATGAGATAAATACATGTAGAATCTCACAATATCTTGCTCCAGAAAAAAAAGCAAATGCCTACCGACCGACCTACCCTATTTTTATAGAGCATGCAATAGGAAACACACCTTTATTTTTGGCCTTACTATTGTGATATACTATTGCAATACTTTTGCAATAGTATTGATAAAAAATGAAATGTGTATGCAATTATTAAAGCTTACACAGGAGAAACACTTTTTATTATTTATTTGAACAATATGTAGCAACTTGTAGCATGGTCACTGAAAATTCCCTTTGTAATAGCTCATGTGTAAATCGTTCAGTTGAAATTAACACCTGTCAGAATAAATGGTGTGCTATAACTACCAGTTATTGGAAGTTTAAAAGAGTATGGCAGGCAGCTGAAATGGACATGCTACAAAACAAATAGAGTCTCATCTTGTTGGTTAATCAACCATCTCAGTGAGACCATACTCTGTCTATTACTTAACAATGCTTTGTAACAGTGTTAGTTGTGATATTATAGTTCTCTGATATACTCGAAATTTGCCCAAACAGAAACCTTGCATTTTTTTTTTTTATAATTTCGAACTTGCTAGCGACCATATTTCTTGTTGCTATGTGACGTATCTGTAACTACTAAAGGATGGGAATAAAAATTAATGGGACAGACGGAAAGTGGTCCAGTAAATAGTTTATAATGTCCAAATCAAACAAATATACTCGCCTAAGCTGCTTTAATATTTATAACTCGATATTTCTGAGGTGCAATAAACCATTTGAAAGTACAGTCAAACCCGGTTTAAGAGACCGCTCATGGGAAAGACCAGAAATGGTCGCTTAATACAGGTGGTCTCTTATTACAGGTTCTAATATTGTTTGAGCTCTTATGAAATGGTTAGTTAAATATGTTCATGTCTATACTGTAACTGAGTGTAAATGTTGTTTTTGTAGATAGATAATTAACTGTATTAATATAAATGAGAAAAAAATATTAAAGCTATAAATTATGAAGTAAATTCTTTATAAAAAATCAGTAATAATCAAATTCAAAATATTTATATGAGACTTTTTCTAAATGATAAGCATGACATGATGTTGGTCCTTGTCGAAAATTGTTTTGATTCGACGTTAAATATGGCTGCCTCTTTGTTTACATAGAGTTATATAGTAAAAACTTGTAGCGACTTCTCCTCTGAAACTACTTGACGGATTTTCATGAAACTTCACAGAAATGTTGGTCTTGATGTCTAATTGATCAGTTCAGCCGAAAATTCAAGATGGCTGCCACGGCTAAAAGTAGGTTTTTAAAAAACAAGTTTGTATCGACTACTTCTTGAAAACTATAAGGGATATTGATATGGGACTTTTATAAAATGATCAGAATGACATGATGTTGTTCCTTGTTGAAAATCATTTTTGATTCAACATTAAACATGGATGCCAGTGGCCATTTTGTTTACATATGGTTATATAGTAAAAACTTGTAGCGACTACTCCTCTGAAACTACTTGACGGATTTTCATGAAACTTCACAGGAATGTTGCTCTTGATGTCTAGTTGATCCTAGAACAGTTTCAAGTCGGCCGTAATTCATGATGGACACCACAGCTAAAATATATTTTTAAAAAACAACTTTGTAGTGACTACTTCTTGAAAACTATAAGTGATAGTAAAATTTCAAGTCGGCTGGAAATACAAGATGGCCGTCACAGCTAAAAATAGATTTTTAAAAAACAAATTTGTAACTACTTCTTGACAACTATGTGATACTAATGAGACTTTTTCTAAAATGACCAGCATAACATGATGTTGGTCCTTGTCAAAAATCATTTTGATTCGACATTAAACATGGCTGCCAGCAGTCATCTTTGTTTACATATGGTTATATAGTAAAAACTTGTAGCGACTACTCCTCTGAAACTACTTGACGTATTTTAATGAAACTTCACAGGAATGTTGCTCTTGATATCTAGGTAGTTGATCCTAGCAAAATTTCAGGTCGGCCGGAAAGTCAAGATGGCCATCACAGCTAAAAATAGATTTTCAAAAAACAAATTTGTAACTACTTCTTGAAAACTATGTGATACTGATGAGACTTTTTCTAAAATGACCAGCATGACATGATGTTGGTCCTTGTCAAAAATCATTTTGATTCGACATTAAACATGGCTGCCAGCAGTCATCTTTGTTTACATAGAGTTATATAGCAAAAACTTTCCACTACTTCTCAAAAATCATAAGTAGTATTGATGTGGAACCTTTATTAAAATGACTGGCATGACATGTAGTTGGTGCTAAACAAATTTGTTTTGATTGCATGTCAAACATGGCCGCCTGCGGTCATCTTTCTTTACATAGAGTTATATAGGAAAAACTTGTGGTGACTACATCTCTGACAGTGCTTGTCCTATTTTCATAAAACTTCACAGGTTCCCATGGCTGATCTAGCAAAATCTATCAGTAGAGTTAGTCTTGTTATTGTTAATGCCTTTACTTTTAAATGTTCATAATATGAATGTTTCTATGTTTCAGACTCGGGTCGTGCGTGGATGCACTTCAGGAATATGTCCATTGAGTGAGTTTAAACAAGGGATGTCGCCCTACATGATAAACAAGAAAGACTACATAAAACTGTGCGACTCTGACATACTGAAGATTATAGCCAAAGGTAAGTGTTTGTTCTGGAATTTTAAGTTGACTTGACAAGGATTTTCTAGGCCCAATTTGGGGCCGAATATCGGCCCCCATTCCCAATCCAAAATATCCTCATATTTTCCCAAAAAAGCAAAATATTTTCCCAAAAGATATATATATTATTTTTTTTATATTAAATGTAGCCCTATTTGGCAATGTATTTGTTGCAGACTTGTACAAGAGCTTGATTTTGAAATTATTCCAAACATTTTAGTGCGTTACTATGTAATATAGAAGGGTTATTATTTTTCCGAAATTCTAGATTTCACGTGCATTTTTCTCAATTCTAAACCTGGCCCCACTTCCAAAAATGAAGAAAAATCCTTGCTTGCCCTGTGGGTCATTGGTTGAATAATGAACTCGCGTTGAAGTTAATAGCATAAGTTATTGTATTTTCGCTTGTGTAATGAGTCCTTGTTTGAGTAAGGAATGTCCGGTAGAAGTTTATAGCACAGATGGTATATTTATTATGGTCGTCATGCATATATTCATGATCATAACTGGGATTAACTTACGTTTTATCACCGTAATCATTTATTCAGAGCAACGATGCTTGTTTACATTTGCAAATTTATTCTTCCGATCAGGAATTATGTTGCATGATGGGATGTTTACCATAGCAACTGTTTGTGTGGCTAATCTGTCTATTCTATCTATTCTAGACTTTTTCTAAAATGGTCAGCCTGACATGATGTTGATCCTTGTCGAAAATTATTTTGATTCGACATTAAACATGGCCGCCAGCGGACATCTTTGTTTACATAGAGTTATATAATAAGACTTGTAGCGACTACTCCTCTGAAACTACTTGACGGATTTTCATGAAACTTCATAGGAATGTTGCTCTTGATGTCTAGTTAATCCTTGCAAAATTTCAGATCGGCCGGAAATTCAAGACTACTCCTTGAAAACTATAAGTGATATTAATATGGGACTTAAAATGATCAGCATGACATGATGTTGGTCCTTATTGAAAATTCAAGATGGCCGATACGGCTAAAAAGAGATTTTAAAAAACAAATTTGTAGCGACTACTTCCTTAAAACTATTAGAGATAATGATATGGGACGTTTTCTAAAACGATCAGCATGACATGAGGTTGGTCATTGTCGAAAATCATTTTGATTCAACGTTAAACATGGCTGCCAGCTGTCGTCTTTGTTTACATAAGTGTTATATAATAAAGGCCTGTAGCGACTACTCTGAAACTACTTGATGGATTTTCATGAAACTTCACAGGAATGTTGCTCTTGATATCTAGTTGATCCTAGCAAAATTTCAGATCGGCCGGAAATTCAAGACTACTCCTTGAAAACTATAAGTGATATTGATATGGGACTTAAAATGATCAGCATGACATGATGTTGGTCCTTATTGAAAATCATTTCGACATTAAACATGGCTGCTGCAGCCACTTTGTTTCGTAAGAGTTATATAGCAAAAACTTGCAGCGATTACTCCTCTGAAACTGCTTGACAGATTTTTATGAAACCTCACAGGAATGCTGATCTAGCTATCAAAAACCTATCAGTAGAGCTTCAAGGTCATTGACCTCTTGTTATTATTGTTTCCCGTTTGGTGTGTTTTTTAGATGGTTTTTTTCTCCAACTTGTTTCTTGTTTTATTTTGCTTTTTTTTTTTAAATTGTTAGCATGGGGCTGTGGGTTGATATTTTGGTTGTGGATGTTGTTTATTGTGTTTTGCTCTTGTAAAAAAAGTATTGAAGGGAAGGGAATTTAATGATGAAACTCCTTGATATAAGAGCCATTTTAGCATGTAGATCATCCACAGGCCCTCTTGTTCTTGATTATTATTAATGATCGCTAACCCCAGGACTATCATGTTTGCTCATTTGAAGTCACTGGGGTCAAAGATGGCTGCGCCCCCGGGATTCAAAGTTGGTTTATAGAGATTTTGCATGTTTTTACACAAACTTACATAGGGAAAGACTTAAAACATCTTCAATCAGCATTTGCGACGAGGGGACACTTTTCATCATTGCGAAGCTCCTCAGGTAATCAATTCAGGGCCATTTTGACCCTCGTTTCTCTATTAACAATTGAATCTTTGCAAAGCTTTCTTTTTTTTCTCCCCAGAAATGTTGGCACAAGAAAAGGAAGAAGAGGAAGTCGACCCAGAAAGATCTGACATACCTGCTGGAATGTAGACCTGAATAGTCATCAAGTGTTGAATAGTCTTATATTCTGATAATTTTGGATGAATATTAATGAAGCTGGCCATGGAATGAAATGCTGATGAATATGTATGATGTTATGCTAATGTTGTAATGTAGACCTGCATATTCATGAAGTGGTGCATAGTTATTTATTGTGATACTTAAGGATGAATATTCATGAAGCTGGCCATAAAATAAAATGCTGATGAATATGTATGATGTTATGCTAATGTTGTAATGTAGACCTGCATATTCATGAAGTGGTGCATAATTATTGATTGTGATACTTAAGGAATGAAGTAATACTGATTAATATGACTGTATGAAGTTATGCTAATGTGATACTATAGTGATTCTCATGCATGGAGTTATTTAAATATAAAATGTGTGACTGGCGATAAAATCGTTTACTCCTGAGGTCATAAAGTCATGCAGAACAAATTTACCAAGTTAGAGTGATCAAAATATGCGTGAATATTCAGTGATGCTATAAATGTATTACTAATGTCATAGGTTTGCTTTACATGTGATACTGATGTTATGTTAATGTAACACTGCTGAATAATCATAAAGTTATGCTATATGAATATTTATATGTGGGCATGAATATTTATCATGATGTGTACTCTGCATTTATAATCCTTTGTGGAGCCGTATTCTTCACATTTTGTATTCAACATATGGTGAAAAGAATTGGTACAAATATGTCACACATAGTAGGTGTGCCTGGCACTCGCCATTGCCGAGAAGAGGCCAGTCATTTTAGGTTTTGGTGATAGTGCAGGATACAGAATGTGCCACAGTTCTAAAGGCACACATGGTTCTTTCTCTTGCCCGTTGTATAGCATCGATACGATGGACCTCCAGTCCTAAAGACTTAACAAAGTCATTTTGAAGTGGAGAAGCAAGGAATATGAATACGAACTGGCGACCCTGGTTGCCAGTACAAAACTTTACCACTGGTTTCCTGATACTTGACCTAGTGATCTACATTTATAACTGACGTTACCCGTTTTCGAAAGGAACTGAGAACGCATCATTATAATCATTTCTGAGCGAGTTTGATGAAAATCCGCCCATATATCTGTGAGATGAGTAATTCAGAAACATTTCTGAAATTCTTAAATTGTAAAAATTTCTGAATATTTATGAAGTTTTACTCAACTCATGAATATTTATGAAGTTTTACTCAACTCATGAATATTCATGAAGTTTTTCTAATCTGATATCATGTTCTAAAGATTTTCTAAGATTTGACCTAGTGACCTTGTTTTAATCTTCACGTTAATATGAGTTTATCTGTTTCCGTGGACCAGAGATTCTAGCTTTCTCTGGTGAGTGAGAAAGCCATATAAACCATGTCTTTTATGCTTTTCGAGATTGTCAATTAATTCAGTAACAGCATTGGACAGCAAAGTGGTCGAAAATTGTGAAAAGTCAGAATCCTTTGAGGGTCAAAATGAAATAACTTGCAATACCTTTTCAACCTTCATTAGATAAGTATAATACTTGACTACATAGCTGCAGCTTTTTTTCCCTGAATAATGCACATCATCTCGGTCAGGTTGCAGGTTATTTCAATAAACCGGACACGACCTGTGTCATATTTGACCTTTAACTTGCCTGGCCCATGATTTTTTTTGTACATACGATATTGATGAGTTCAACTTTTTAATTGGAAGCCGTCGCAGATGCTGCCATCAATCAAGTGATGGCAAAAGCTCAAATCAGTTGAAATGTGTGAAAATTACAAAGTCGAGTACATATGTGCCAAGTTCTTTTCACTTGTGCCAAATACGGTTGTCATTCTGTATTCTTCACGAATGTGTGAAGAATACGAAACTTGAAGAATACGGCTCCACATACCTTCCCTGCATTCCCCACTTTTATGCGCTTGATGTGGGCAAATATAGGGGGAGGCTATACTATGTATAGTGTGATGGTTTCTATACATTACAGAAGCTGTTTTTGCAATAAATTATATCCTTTCATTAATAAATTTAATTAGTAAAATTTGAACCTATTTTAATGGCAATTTCTATAATGTGTTCAGCAGATGGATAATTAAGGTTTTCACATTTCTATATGCCTCCATTTGTTCTCAAAGAGTAAGATAAACAATTAAAAAATGAGTTAGTTATACAGAATATTCATGAAGTTTTACCTATGTAAAATTTGTGAATATTTATGAAGTTTGACTCAACATTAATATTTATGAGGTTTCGCTAATCTGATACTCATGAATATTTATGAAGTTTTACCAAATCTGATACTTTTGAATATTCATGAAGTTTTACCAATCTTATAAATCTGATTTCTCTTAAACTTTTACCAATGTGATACTCATGAATATTCATTAAATTTTACCAATTCTCATACTCGTGAATATTCATGAAGTGTTACCAATTTGATACACGAATATTATGAAGTTTTACAAATTTATAATCCTGTACTCGTGTTTAATAGAAACTTGCGAATGGGATACTCTTGTGAATATTTATGATGTTATGATATTAATGTAATACTCATAAATATTCATAAAGTTATGGAAATGCTTATGTGATGCTCCTAAATATTCATGAATTTATGCTAATTGAGTGATGATTAGATAGAAATGTTGTTCATGCAATTGCAATGCTTATTTATATGATGATGTATGAATATGTGAATTTAAATGAAATGAAGAATGTTTTGAACAAAACTTACTTTGGTGGCTCATTTCTGCCAGTTTCGTTCTTTTGCCGTGAACCTTTTGTTCTTTCGTGGTGATGGTTTTGACTTTTTGTTCTTTCAATCCTGAAACCATTGAACTGTATTTTTTCGACTTTTCCTGTTTTAGTTCTTTTGCCCCGAAAGAACGAAACTTGCAGAAATCAATCACCATAAGTTTGATACATGTTTTAATTGTTTAACATTGTTTTATTTAGAGGGTTTGGGGTGGGTGGAAATGGAGGCTAGGCCTAAATCGACTGACAGCAATGTGATGCAAATATATATCGGCTCGATATATTATCTGTATAAAATATGGCAAACCAAATGCTCCAGTTGCAAGATTTTACGGAGAGTGAATTTATTATACATCAAGTGAGATCATTTGGGAAATAATGTCATTTACCATTACTTAAAAATTTTCAGAGTTAATTGTTCCTTAAAATAAATTGAAAGGACGAGGTATGGTTAGGGCCCATTTTGGCCCCTATTTAAAGTTTGATGAAACATGTATAGATGTTTTGCAAAATATTTATATTTCATTAAAAAATAAGATGTTGGCTTTATATCTCATTTTTAGCTCTACTGATCAGAGATCAGCAGAGCTTATGCCGTGGTGCGTCGTCCGTCCGTCTGTCCGTCCGTCTGTCTGTCCGTAAACTTTTTTTTGTAGCGACAACTCCTCTGAAACTACTGAATGGATTTTCATGAAACTTTAGAGAAATGTTGCCCATGAAGTCTAGTTGATCCTAGCAAAAATTCATGTAGATGTGAAATCCAAGATGGCCGCCACGGCTAAAAATAGATTTTTAAAAAATAAGTTTGTAGCGACTTCTTCTTGAAAACTATAAGAGATATTGATATGGGACTTTTTCTAAAATGATCAGCATGACATGATGGTTATCCGAGTCGAACATTATTTTGATTCGACGTTAAACATGGCTGCCAGTGGCCATCTTTGTTTACATAGAGTTATATAATGATAACTTGTAGCGACTACTCCTCTGAAAATACTTGACGGATTTTCATGAAACTTCACACGAATGTTGCTCTTGATGTCTAATTGATCCTTGCAAAATTTCAGGTCGGCCGGAAATTCAAGATGGCCGCCATGGCTAAAAATAGATTTTCAAAATACAAGTTTGTAGCGACTACTTCTTGAAAACTATAAGTGATATTGATATGGGACTTTTTCTAAAATGATCAGCATGACATGATGGTTATTCAAGTCGAACATTATTTTGATTCGACGTTAAACATGGCTGCCAGTGGCCATGTTTGTTTACATAGAGTTATATAATGATAACTTGTAGCGACTACTCCTCTGAAACTACTTGACGGATTTTCATGAAACTTCACACGAATGTTGCTCTTGATGTCTAATTGATCTTAGCAAAATTTCAGGTCGGCCGGAAATTCAAGATGGCCGCCACGGCTAAAAATAGATTTTTAAAAAATAAGTTTGTAGCGACTACTTCTTGAAAACTATAAGAGATATTGATATGGGACTTTTTCTAAAATGATCAGCATGACATGGTGGTTATCCGAGTCAAACATTATTTTGATTCAATGTTAAACATGGCTGTCAGTGGCCATCTTTGTTTACATAGAGTTATATAATGAAAACTTGTAGCGACTACTTCTCTGAAACTACTTGACGGATTTTCATGAAACTTCACAGGAATGTTGCTCTTGATGTCTAATTGATCCTAGCAAAATTTCAGGTCGGCCCGAAATTCAAGATGGCCACCACGGCTAAAAATAGATTTTCAAAAAATCAGTTTGTAGGGACTACTTCCTGAAATCAAAATCAATCAGTAGAGCTTCAAGGTCATTGACCTCTTGTTCTAAAAATTAAGATGTTTAAACACAGGTGTATATGGCTTAGAAAATTACTTTTAAACGTGGGGCATAGGAAGGAAAATGCAAGAAATGTTTATCCCATTGCAAATCTGAATAATGTTTTAGATCCAAAAGTGTAACCTAATAAACTATTAATAATAATAATTAGTTTGACCATATTACCGGTAGGTCAATCTATGTTTCAGTCTTTACTTTAAACAAAAACTGTTTTTTCTCGTTTTTTTAACGTTGCAGACAATATTAGTCAACTGACATATATGTTTTATAAACAGACGCTCGCTTGTGTGAACTAAACATGTAAACATTTAATGTAACCATGGCAATAGGTATTTTTAAAAAAAATAAAAAAAATCTCTTAATACTCTGCATTTTTTTATATTATTCTTTCCAATTATTGATATTTTTTATACTACATTTTTATTACATATAATAATGGATATCATAAAATTGTGTTGCCATGACAACATACAATCAATAGGGTAAGTTTTTGAGTCTTGATTTGTGCATAGAGGATCTTACATGAGTACTCATTCATTATTGAATTTATTAAACGAGTTGGCAAAATGATATAATCGAGGCTCTTTCCGAGCATTATATCATTTTTTGCTAACGAGTTTAATAAATTCAGGAATGAATGAGAACGAATGTTAGAATTATTAGAGTTATGTGTCTTTAATCTTTAATACGCGAAACTGACATAAACCGTGGGAATTGGATCATAGTCTTTTCGATTTTTGTTTGACAGCGCATACTAGGCTTATTTGCATACTTGTATAACAAATGGTATATCGAAAATATAGAATATCGAAAATATAGAATGGTGTTATTACACTCCCATACCGTAAATTATGTGATAAATGATATTATACCTCATTTATACATCTTCTTTGCTCTTTATTTGTCATGTTTGTTATATGGACCGGCTTTATTTTATTGTCAGACAGTTGTTGAAATACGACTCAATAATTTTTTTTTACAAATTTCTATTTATAGACAACTGATATTTCTTGACGCATTTACGTGTAATATGGTGGTGTTGCCATTTAAAACACAATGTCTAATTTCAATCTTGAATTCGTGTTATTTCAGTCTTGAATGCATGTTGTTTCAGTCCTGAATGCATGTTTCAGTTGAATGCATGTTGTTCCAGTCCTGAATGCATGTTGTTTCAGTCTTGAATGCATGTTGTTTCAGTCCTGAATGCATGTTTCAGTTGAATGCATGTTGTTCCAGTCCTGAATGCATGTTGTTTCAGTCCTGAATGCATGTTGTTTCAGTCTTGAATGCATGTTGTTTCAGTCTTGAATGCATGTTGTTCCAGTCCTGAATGCATGTTGTTCCAGTCCTGAATGCATGTTGTTTCAGTCTTGAATGCATGTTGTTTCAGTCTTGAATGCATGTTGTTTCAGCCTTAAATGCATGTTTCAATCTTAAATGCATGTTTCAATCTTAAATGCATGTTATTTCAGTCTTGAATGCATGTTCTTACAATGGACGCAGATTCGGTGTGGTTTAAAAAATAATCTGCCGTGTTTCAGTTCATACCTAGACTGTTATACAGATATTAAAGATGAATGGCCACCCTTTTTGTAGTATTATTAATTAGCAAATTTAACTCTTAAACATCATATGAACATTTCTTGATAGCCCTGGAGAGAAACATATATTTAAATCCGCTACTAAGTTGTATGTAAAAATAAGTATTATTTGCATGACATAGTTACTGCTTTTACCACTGCGTGACTGCACGGGGAAATGAGGTAAATCTGAATTGTATAGCTGCACAACTATTGCCAGATAATTGATACATACATTTACCTGTGGATTAATTTACCTGTTCAAAGTTTTCTATGTCACCAAATAAAATATTATTCTTGCTTTTCACAGATATTGCAATGTATCTATTGTTGCGTATTGATTTTGATTTAAATAAACATAAACATGTTCATGAAACAAAACATAGCCGAAGAACTTTTAAAATTAAAAATGTTATTTTGTGATGTACTCCGACAGAGTTGTGTCCCCGTGCCTGTTTTCATCAAATATTCCATATAACCTCATCCTATTCAAATTACTTTCTTTTTAAACTTTCTCAGCATTTTTACTACTCTCAGAAAGTTGAGTTGTCCACCTGATGGTCATCATCTGACCTCTTTTTGGATTTTCTTCGCTGTTCCATTGAAATAAAATCAAGGTCTAGAAAATAATAGCTTTTCTTTTTTTTTATACTCAAATTTCAGTCACTGCCCTATTCCATCCACACAAAAATGCTCCCGATGCTCACAATCAATGAATAAGCATCTTCTCTACATTCTATAAATAGACTGTCTATAGAATTTAAGAGCAGACGCCAACAGATTAAACACTGTTTAGGCTAGCAGGTGGGCACGATTTTTTATTTTTTTTGTGTGTGTGTAATTTTTACTACTATATCTGACCATGTTAAGCGAACATCTAGCACCACATTTTCATTAACTCTTAACCCGCTAAGCGCGACTATAATAGCCTTTGCATCCATTGTAACCCCAGATCAGCCTGCGAGTAACCCTTTCTCACATAAATGGAATGGTCTTCATTCAAAGAAAGAACAGTCCATTATATATATGTACGGTTAAGGGTTAATATGCCTTTTTTATCATGAATTGGAACAAATTCAAAATTCAAAAATAAATTCTTTTAGGAAAAGCCTGACGTAACCTCTTAAGCATGGCTCATTCACAACATCTCATTCATTCTTCGAACCACTCGTATGTATCTAGAAGATTGAAGTGTGGCAATGGGGAGAGAACTAAGCCTAGTCCGATTTTGGAAAGTTTAATTGCATTGTCAGACATAACATCGGAATGTTTTGTCATAGATTACAATCATTTATTTACATTTTGATAAGTGAATTACAATAATATCGGAGTGAAAAATAAATGTTTTTATGGGAAATAATTCATCCTTTGAGTTGCAGTGTCAAACGTTTTATCATTTATTACAATGATTATATTATTGTTACATTTTTATAAATGAATTACAATTATATCCGAGTGAAAGATAAATGTTATTTTGGGAAATAATTCATCCTTCGGAATTGGAAAGTTTAATTACATGTTATAGTTAATATAATTATTGTTTATTACGTTTCTATAAATTAATTATACTGGTGAGTGATGAGTGAAAGAGGACTATAATGCAACATGAGGATTTGTATATCTGTAAATTTCTTATTTTTAGATGCATAGTTCAATGAAAAGAAAGGTAATAAACTGTATGAATTGGATCTTTTAATAGACTTTGTCTCAATAATTCACTCAACCCCCAATAATTCACTCAACCCGCAATAATCCCCAATTATTTACTTAACCCCCAATAATTAACTCCCATTTATTCACTTCACTCAACCTCTAATGATTCACTTAACCCCCAATAATTCACTCAACCCCCAATAATTCACTCGACTCCTGCAAGACATGCTTCTTTCTCTCTAAGCTCATTCCATCTTAGCTGAAGTGAATTATCACCATATGATCTGTCGAAAGCTCCAATTAAACAGTATATATTATTCTTTCTTATAGTTTATACATGTATTGTTATAGTTTTAATGCCATGGAAAATTATATAGCGGCCTAAATTCATCAAATTTTTGAGCACAAGAATCAGACTCGGACTCAAAATCTCATTGATTTGCAAACCCTATCAACACGAAAGTGTGGGTAAGAATTGTGATTTTCAGACATTTTCTGTTAAATTACCTTTAAAATTACTCGTTTCTATAAGTAAATATAGTAATTTTCTTGTAAAATTTATTGTTTTTTTTAATTAAAAAATTTGAGATTTTGAGTCGAGTCGATTCTTATGCTCAAAAGTTTGATGAATATTAGCCTGTATATACTTAATTATAGTAAGGCAGTAGCCCCGTGTGGTTCCCGAACAAGTATAGGACCACTGCTTATGCAGACAGAGGGGTAAAATCCCCTCAAATTCATGTTCATTTTGTTATTTATTGTCATGTTCATTAAAGGTCTTCATCATGATCCCTATATTGTTGCAGGTGCTACTTGTGTGGTGGCAGAAAACAATGACCAATGCTCCAGCTAAGTGGAGTGTACATTGTATAGAACAGAATTTGCAGGAACTCTGCAGTTCTACAGGTGCGAAGGTTCTAGGCCCATACTGCACATTAATATTTCTCATGGTTAGATCTCAATACTTGTATATCAAATTTTTTATTTTATATTTCTGGTATCAACAGTTATATAATATTAATGGTTTATGTTTGGTTTAAAGGGGCTGGAGACAAACTTGAATTGAATTGAATGATGTTTAACGGCTCATCAACACAGTATAGGTTATTTAGAGCCGCCCCAGAGGGAGGGGAAGGATACATAGGAATCCGGGAACCTGCCCTACTCTTATTATCGAATAGATTCCAATGGTTCTTTAACGTGCTCGGAGGATAGACCGATACACGGGACCGCCCGGTTTACGTCCCCATCCGACGGACGAGGCTAAGGAAAAGTGTCTTGCCCAAGAACACGCCGACGGAACACAGTGGCACCACGAAGGATTGAACCCGGGGCCTCCGGTTACAAATCCGCCGCGCTACCGACTGCGCCACGCCAGCCCACGAGACAAACTTGAAGAATTATCGTGGGTTTCAATCCAATTCCAAACATTAAAACAACAACATACAGTGTTATTCAGTTCGCAAAATATTAAATTAGGCCCAGTTAAGTATATTTGCACATTTTAAAACTGAAGCACATCATGATGGTTTTATTAGGTCTAATGGCTAAGGGCCAACGGAGCTTATGGGATGGCGAGTTGTCCGTCTGTCGCCCGTTAACTTTTACCTAGTTAAGACGACAGGGCCTTCATTTTTCATCCGCTCTTTACCAAACTTTACTGGATTGTTAATATCAATGACAGCTCGGACAAATTCGAAAACCAGCCAGATCAGCAGTAGCAGAGTTATGGACCTTAATTTAGTTAAAAATGCTATATTTTGCCTCGTTAAGACGATAGGGCTTTCAAGGGAAGTAAGTCGATTTTATTTCAAGGGAAGTAACTCTTTTTTCAGGGGTGGACTCTATTTTTTCAAGGGAAGTGACTGGATTTTTTTCAGTGGAGGTAACTAATTTTTCATGGGAAGAAACTCCGTTTTTTTCAGGGGAGGTAACTCTAATTTTTCAAGGGAAGTAACCCTTTTTTCAGGGGAGGTAACTAATTGTTCAAGGGAAGTAACTCTTTGTCAGGTGAGGTAACTCTAATTTTTCAGGGGAAGTAACTATTTTCTTCAAGGGAAGTAACTCTTTTTTTTCAAGGGAGTAACTCGATTTTTTTCAGGGGAGGTAACTCTTTTTGTCAGGGGAGGTAACTCATTTTTCAGGGGAAGTAACTTGATTTTCTTGAAGGGAAGTAACTCTTTTTTTTCAAGGGGAGTAACTCGATTTTTTCAGGGGAGGTAACTATTTTTTTATGGGAAAAAACTCCGTTATTTTCAAGGGAAGTAACACTTTTTTCAGGGGAGGTAACTCTTTTGTCAGGGGAGGTAACTAATTTTTCAAGGGAAGTAACACTTTTTTTTTCAGGGGAGGTAACTAATTGTTCAAGGAAGTAACTTGATTTTCTTCAAGGGAAGTAACTCTTTTTTTCAGGGAGGTAACTTTAATTTTTCAAGGTAACTAACTCCATTATTTTCATGGGAAGCAACTTTTTTTTTAAGGGAAGTTTCAGGGGAGTTAACTCTAATTTTCACAAGGGAAGTAACTTTTTTCAGGGGAGGTAACTCTTATTCTTCAAGGGAAGTAACTCTTTTTTTATTTAGGGGAGGTAACTTATTTTTCAATGGAAGTAACTCTATTTTCTTCAAGGGAAGTAACTCTTTTTTCAGGGGAGGTAACTTTTTTTTAGGGGAGGTAACTAATTTTTCAAGGGAAATAACTCTTCTTTTTTTTTTAGAGGGGTAACTGTATATTTTCAAGGGAAGTAACTCCTTTTTTCATGGGAGGTAACTAATTTTTTAAGGGAAGTAACTCTTTTTTTTCAGGGGAGGTAACTAATTTTTCTTTGGGAAGCAACACTAATTTTTGGCCAGCAGAGCTTCGGATCTTTACCAAACTTTACCAGGGTCTTTATATCAATGAACGCTCGGAAAAGTTTGAAAACCAGCCAGATCAGATTAGTTTCACCAGAGTTATGGCCCTTGATTTGCTGAAAAATGCCATATTCAGCCTTGTGAACACTCTAGCACCTTCATTTATTATTTGATCTTTATCAAACTCGCAGGGGTTGTTAATATCAATGAAAGCTTGGACAAGTTCGAAAACCAGCCAGGTCGGATCAGTAACACCGGAATTGTGGCCCTTGATTTGCTGAAAAATGCTATATTTTGCCTTGTGAACACTCCAGCACCTTCATTTATTGTTTGATCTTTACCAAACTTGCTCAGATTGTTAATATCAATGAAAGCTCGGACAAGTTCGAAAACCAACCAAAGTTGGCCGTTTTGCTGAAAAATGCCATTTTCTTCCTTTTGAACTCTCTAGCAACTTCATTTATTATTTGGTCTTTACCAAACTTGCACAGATGATTAATATCAATGAAAGCTCGGACAAGTTCGAAAACCAGCGAGATCAGACTGCCCTTGATTAAGTTAAAAATGCTGTATTTTGCCTTGTTAAGATGATAGGGCTTTCATCTTCCATCCGATCTTTACCAGGTTGTTAATATCAATGAAAGGTTGGACAAGTTTGAAAACCAGCCAAATTGGTAATACCAGAGTTATGGCCCTTGATTTAGTTAAACATGCTGTATTTTGCCTCATTAAGATGATAGGGACTTCTTTTGGCTGGGTTTTAACGAAAGTTTGCAGGGATGATCAGTATCAAGCCTAGTTGTGCATAGCGTCGCCTTGTTCCGGTTGACTGATTTTGGCAGAGT
>JAWPHD010013847.1:0-65379 GCA_037043455.1 Cyrtodaria siliqua | reverse complement strand
GCGTATTTACATGTGAGAATGTAGAAGCGAGCAAATTTCAAGTCAAAATGATATTGGGTTGATCAAACCGGCGTGATTATTTTGATGATTCATCCCATTTCAAGAGTCCATGTGTCTCTTTAAATAATGCATTATCGTCTAGGCGATAAATATTAAAGGGACACACGGCTATCTTGATTTAAAAAAACTCACGGCGTTACGGTAATTTTTTTACATAGCTTTCATTTGTTCAATCATTAATATTAAGTATACGAATAGTATAAAGAAAATTATTTTTGCATATTAGTAACTGGTGATAATATTGCACCAATAATATAATTATGTTTACTTATGGTAGGATAAGATAAAAAAAATGAAAACTCAAAACTATATTATTTATTATTTTAATTACATGTATATGCAAGCAGGGTTAAAATGATACTGGATAAATAAATTGAAACGCTAATTTCAATGCTTGATAAACAGTTCAAGATATCCGTGTGTTTCTTTAATATAATTATGTAAACATCTAACCCGGCGATATACCAGTTTGACACGTCCAAAGGCTTGACGTGTAAAGGACCAAAGGAATGTGTTGCGTCATATTTGCACTTATGTGAAATTAAGATAAGTATCTACGTGACAGCTGGACTGATAATTAAATCATAATATGAATAAGGCACTGCCTCATAGCGAGCTCAACTCATTAAAAAAACACTGGAATGCAAACGAAAACAATCATTAGCACAGTATGGTTATTAGAGCCATCTCAGTAAGAGGTGAAGAATAGATTAATCGTGAAACCCTGACCTACTCTTACTGTCAGGAAAATTGTAATAATTATTTAACATGCAGACAGGAAAGCCTTTGGTAGTTTGGACATTCTATTTAACATCCCCATCAGACGGACAAAGCCAAGAGAAAATGTCTTGCGCAAGATGCTTGACCTTGAACTTAAGTGATGTTCACGACCAATATATTAATGATACGGTAACGGTGTTGGACAGCTTATTGGAATGAACACCAGAAGTACATTAGTATTCACACTGACCTTGAACATGTAAACATCAATTTAATGTGCAACACACGGTCTGTTGAAAACACATAGGCCAATTAGGTGGCTCTCATTATTGTAAGAGCTAATTATGATCTGCATGTATGAAGTTCCGAGCTCTTTACTCGAAAGAAAAAGAGTATGACTGGACATGAAAACTACATGACCTTGAATTAAGGACCCATAGATGCTACTTACAAGTTACCGAATTGGACCGGACAAGAACATTTTTGTTAAGGGCAACTGAAATAAAACTTAAATCGTTTTTGTTTGTTTGGTGTGAAATGTCATTTTCCTGCACATTTTAGGCTATGTATGACGGTCAACATTTTTAGTGGTGGAAGCAGACAACTGACTTATTCCTGGGTAGAATATTTAAGACACATACTTTATACTTCCCGTCGTTCATAAGAATTGACACTTACAAGTCGAGCTCCCAGTGGGATTCTAACTCGCAGCGTTGAGATGGTTTCCAATGCAGCGTCTTTACCCTCTCAACCACGGATGCGGTACAAAATATCAAATCATGTCTGGATAACGTACTTGAACTCACTCACTTCTCACCAATGTCACTAGAGGAATGCAGCTCGGGTTCGCTTCTCCGTCTCCGCATTGTACGCGAAAAAATTTAACTTTCTTTGTATATAAAAAAGGAGTTTATTTTGTACTATTTTGAGATGGTGGTAATCCGACGAATTCTTGACTAAGTAGCTTGTATGTTTTGTTTTCAGCGATAATATTTTTTGCAATGATCTCTTGTGGAATGTCATAACTTAATATCAATTACTAAATAACTAATCGTTGGCCACAATTGATTGTTCGGTACATCACTTATCCCACTATTGTATCCATCAACCACAGATGACTGCGCCTTATTAATGGTACATCTACATCCAGTCCTTTTTAGTTTGGTTGCAAGTTCAAGCCATCCGTTGCAGGTTATTAATGCTGAGTTCTACTATTAAAGCAAAACAGTCATAAACAACCACAAACAATGGAAGACTGACACATACTATATTCTTTTCTTGGACATTCCTGAACATTCAGGACACCTACGGGTGCAGCTTAATTAAGGCAGAAATGGCACTAAAAATATAAAAGAGATTAAAAACAACAACAAAACAACCACATATTTTCTAAACACAGTTTTATAATCGATTCAGTAAACACTATTGATAGCATTTGTCTAAAACGTCTTAATTTCTGAAACGGTTGTAACACATCATGGTATACTTTGAATCTAGAGATCTTACTTGCACCACTGAGTGTTTCAATGTCCCATGGGAATGCGTTTAATTTCTTAGCTTTGCCTTTTTGATGTGGACATAAACTGTTTGAATGTTGTGTTATGTTTAGGTCATTTAGCACATGTTAGGCTATATATGACGGTCTATTTTGTTTGTGGTAGAAGCAAATCCATTTTTTTTCTTGGGTAGAACCAGTACTGTATAGCTCCAGCCGTCCGTGATTATTGACACTTTTTCAATTGACGAGTCAAGCTTACAGTGGGATTCAAACCTGTAGCTATGAAAGACGAGAAAGTTTTAGACGCAACCTCTTTACTATCCCGGCCAAGGATGCGCCGGACATAAAGTGGGCAGTCCCATGTATTGAAGGTTATATGATTCGTATATATCCTTCTCCTCTGCCTGGTGCGGCTTTAAATAACCTTAGATAATGTGTTGATACGCCATTAAAAATGTATGTTCAAGAAGCTACTGTATAACACTGCAAAAAGGAAAATATTTCCTAGCAGAGGGATGTTAACAAGCATGTACTAGAGTCAGGCAAATGAAAAACTAGATTAATCCATCGAAGAATTGATTTTTTAAGGATTTATTTACATATTTAGATCTTTCAACAGGCTATACAAAATATTAGGCTATAGTTTAAAGTGTGTGAAGTCCGAGACACTGCTCGCTAAATTTAAACTAGCTTAAATGTTTTTTCAGAACCCGTACAAATATAGAAATATTGAATTTAATCCTTTTATACACTTGGTAACAGTGACGTTGCCAACCTTGCACGCTTTTTTATAGCAACTTACGACAGTTCTGAAGTTAATCATACGAATAAACTATACATTTTTTTTGCTTTAATTAACGCTGCCAAAACTTAAAAGTGTTGCTTCACTGGGAATTTAAATGCAACAAATAAACATGTTTCATTTAAGGTCAGTGCAATAGAAATGTAAATATTGGGATTTGAACGGTGGTTAGGCCAAATAAAAGTATACCTGAGTTTACTGTAACCCGACCGACCCTCTGAAAACACCCCGACTCCTTTTTATTTTATTGAAAAAAAATAAAAAAATAAAAAAAAAAAAATGTTGAAAAAATAATAATGTTCATGAGATCATGGTGCAATTTTCAATTTCGCGGTGCGGTTTTGAAAGCATGTGAATTTCACGGTATACTGTGCACAGGACTGGTATAAAACAGTCAAAATTGCGTCTCCCAGTGCTGTTTTGGCTGTACAGTTTCAAAAATGTCAGCACATGGAAGCGATAATGTTATGACGTGCACTCTCCATAAAGAATCGATTGTTGAATTGTTTCACAAGTACCACAAACAGGTCGGTAAATGCCCCGAGTTCCAGGCCACCTGTCGTAAGTTTGTTTCTAAAACAGTAATATTAATGTGCATATGTTTACTTGCTTCTCAGCACTAAGCATTGGCATCGACTACTACTGCATTATAACTTCTTGAAGAAGTATGCCGTTCCATAATAAGTTTCTGAACTCAACCTCAATATAGGCTCATAATAACTATTATAAACATGAGAAATTGATAAATATTTATTACTTTCTGATGTTAGAGAAATAATATACATGTAAGTCAACACTTTTACAAAACTATTCAAATGGTCAATTAACACTTGACATTATAACTTTGAATATTTTTTCAGCTGTCTGGGAGACAAGAACTGCTCTTGGTTACATGTATGTCAACCGCAAAATTTGACTACACCTGTGGGTCCCCCATCCTTCCTGACGGTCATATACCGGTATTCAGGAAGAGCATGGAAGTCAGGTCACTCATAACATGTCAGGCCCCACTGGAGATCACACTGTATGGAGCTGGACTGATCCCAGCCGACTCATGCACTCATTACTGTTGGAGCTGACCCTCTTTCAGACTTGCGGAAAACATTTAAAACTGTTTTACCCCTTTGTAATAATTGCAAGTGTTTGGGAAAAGAGTCAGTTGTTACCAGGCCTTTTGGGAAACAATAAAACATACACAATTTCATATTTTTATCTGAATAAGAATCTCGAGTTTTTTTGTTTTTCGACATTGGAAACTTATTTTTTGAATAATGAATCTCGAGTTTTTCGTTTTTCGATATTAGGATTGTTTTTGTTGAATTACGAATCTCGAGTTCTTTTGTTTTTCGATATTCAAAACTAATTAGTTGAATAACGAATCTCGAGTTTTTTGTTTTTCGATATTTAAAACTTATTTTTTGAATAACGAATCTCGAGTTTTTTTGTTGTTTTTTTCGATATTCAGATTTTTTTTGTTGAATAACGAATCTCGAGTTTTTTGTTTTAGACATTTGAAACTTATTTTTGAATAACGAGTCTCGAGTTTTGTTTTTCGATATTCAAATTTTTCCTGTTGGATAACGAATCTCGAGTTTTTTGTTTTTCGACATTCAAAACTTATTTGTTGAAAAACGAATCTCGAGTTTTTGTTTTTTTCGACATTCAAAACTTATTTTTTGAATAACGAATCTCGAGTTTTTTGTTTTTCGATATTCAGATTTTTTTTGTTGAATAACAAATCTCCAGTTGGTTGTTTCTCTACCTTCAAAACTTATTTTTTTAATAACGAATCTCAGCTTTTTGTTTTCCGACATTCAAAATTTATTTGTTGAATAACGAATCTCGAGTTCTTTGTTTTTTTCGATATTCAATATGTTTTTGTTGAATAACCAATTCCGAGTTTTTTTGTTTTTCGACATGAAATGTTTTTTGTTGAATAAAGAATCTCGAACTTTTTTGTTTTTCGATATTCAGATTTTTTTTGTTGAATAACGAATCTCGAGTTTTTTGTTTTTCGACATTCAAAACCTATTCTTTTAATAAAGAATCTCGAGTTTTTTGTTTTTCGATATTCATTTTGTTTTGTTGAATAACGAATCTCGAGTTTTTTGTATTTATACATTCAAAATTTATTTTTTAAATAAACAATCTCGAGCTGTTTGTTTTTCCATCTTCAATTTTGTTTGTTGAATAACGAATCTCGAGTATTTTGTTTTTCGATATTCAAACTTTTTTGTTGAATAAAGATTCTCGAGTTGTTTTTTTTCGATATTCAGATTTTTTTTGTTGAATAACGAATCTCGAGTTTTTTGTTTTTCGATATTCAGATTTTTTTGTTGAATAACGAATCCCGAGAATTTTGATATTCGACAATCAAAAAATATTTTTTGAATAACGAATCTCGAGATTTTTGTTTTTCGATATTCTGATTTTTTTTGTTGAATAACAAATCTCGAGCTTTTTGTTTTTTTGAATTCAAAACTTATTTTTTGAATAAGGAATCTCGATTTTTTTGTTTTTCGATCTTCAGATTTTTTTAGTTAAATAACGAATCTCGAGTTGATTGTTTATCGACATTCACAACTTATTTTTTGAATAACGAATCTAGAGTTTTTCGTTTTTCGATATTCAGATTTTTTTAGTTAAATAACGAATCTCGAGTGGATTGTTTATCGACATTCACAACTTATTTTTTGAATAACGAATCTCTAGTTTTTTTGTTTTTCGACATTTAAAAACTTATTTGTTGAATAACGAATCTCGATTTTTCTGTTTTTCGAAATTGTAAATTTATTTTTTGAATAATGAATCTCGAGTTTTTCGTTTTTCGATATTCGGATTTTTTTTGTTGAATAACGAATCTCGAGGTTTTTTTGTTTTTCGACATGCAAAACTTATTTGTTGAATAACGAATCTCGAGTTTTTTGTTTTTCGACATTCAAAACTTATTTTTTGAATAACGAATCTCGAGTTTTTTGTTTTTCGATATTCAGATTTTTTTGTTGAATAACGAATCTCGAGTTTTTTGTTTTTCGATATTTCAGATTTTTTTGTTAAATAACGAATCCCGAGTATTTTGATTTTCGACAATCGAAAAATATTTTTTGAATAACGAATCTCGAGATTTTTTTTTTCGATATTCTGATTTTTTTTGTTGAATAACAAATCTAGAGTTTTTTGTTTTTCTACATTCAAAACTTTTTTTTTGAATAATTAATCTCGAGTTTTTTGTTTTTCGATATTAAAAACCTATCTGTTGAATAAGAATCTGGATTTTTTTTGTTTTTCGACATTGGAAACTTATTTTTTGAATAATGAATCTCGAGTTTTTCGTTTTTCGATATTAGGATTTTTTTTGTTGAATTACGAATCTCGAGTTTTTTTGTTTTTCGACATTCAAAACTTATTAGTTGAATAAAGAATCTCGAGTTTTGTGAATTTCGATATTTAAAACTTATTTTTTGAATAACGAATCTCGAGTTTTTTGTTTTTCGATATTCAGATTTGTTTGTTGAATAACGAATCTCGAGTTTTTTGTTTTTCGATATTCAGATTTTTTTGTTAAATAACGAATCCCGAGTATTTTGATATTCGACAATCAAAAAATATTTTTTGAATAACGAATCTCGAGATTTTTGTTTTTCGATATTCTGATTTTTTTTGTTGAATAACAAATCTAGAGTTTTTTGTTTTTCTACATTCAAAACTTATTTTTTGAATAATGAATCTCGAGTTTTTTGTTTTTCGATATTAAAAACCTATCTGTTGAATAAGAATCTCGAGTTTTTTTGTTTTTCGACATGCAAAACTTATTTGTTGAATAACGAATCTCGAGTTTTTTGTTTTTCGACATTCAAAACTTATTTTTTGAATAACGAATCTCGAGTTTTTTGTTTTTCGATATTCAGATTTTTTTGTTGAATAACGAATCTCGTGTTTTTTGTTTTTCGATATTCAGATTTTTTTGTTAAATAACGAATCCCGAGTATTTTGATTTTCGACAATCGAAAAATATTTTTTGAATAACGAATCTCGAGATTTTTGTTTTTCGATATTCTGATTTTTGTTGTCAAGTTGAATAACAAATCTAGAGTTTTTTGTTTTTCTACATTCAAAACTTTTTTTTTGAATAATGAATCTCGAGTTTTTTGTTTTTCGATATTAAAAACCTATCTGTTGAATAAGAATCTCGAGATTTTTTGTTTTTCGACATTGGAAACTTATTTTTTGAATAATGAATCTCGAGTTTTTCGTTTTTCGATATTAGGATTTTTTTTGTTGAATTACGAATCTCGAGTTTTTTTGTTTTTCGACATTCAAAACTTATTAGTTGAATAAAGAATCTCGAGTTTTGTATTTTTCGATATTTAAAACTTATTTTTTGAATAACGAATCTCGAGTTTTTTGTTTTTCGATATTCAGATTTTTTTGTTGAATAACGAATCTCGAGTTTTTTGTTTTTCGATATTCAGATTTTTTTGTTGAATAACGAATCCCGAGAATTTTGATATTCGACAATCAAAACTTATTTTTTGAATAATGAATCTCGAGTTTTTTGTTTTTCGATATTAAAAACCTATCTGTTGAATAAGAATCTCGAGTTTTTTTGTTTTTCGACATGCAAAACTTATTTGTTGAATAACGAATCTCGAGTTTTTTGTTTTTCGACATTCAAAACTTATTTTTTGAATAACGAATCTCGAGTTTTTTGTTTTTCGATATTCAGATTTTTTTGTTGAATAACGAATCTCGTGTTTTTTGTTTTTCGATATTCAGATTTTTTTGTTAAATAACGAATCCCGAGTATTTTGATTTTCGACAATCAAAAAATATTTTTTGAATAACGAATCTCGAGATTTTTGTTTTTCGATATTCTGAATTTTTTTGTTGAATAACAAATCTAGAGTTTTTTGTTTTTCTACATTCAAAACTTTTTTTTTGAATAATGAATCTCGAGTTTTTTCTTTTTCGATATTAAAAACCTATCTGTTGAATAAGAATCTCGAGTTTATTTGTTTTTCGACATTGGAAACTTATTTTTTGAATAATGAATCTCGAGTTTTTCGTTTTTCGATATTAGGATTTTTTTGGTTGAATTACGAATCTCGAGTTTTTTTGTTTTTCGACATTCTAAATTTATTAGTTGAATAACGAATCTCGAGTTTTTTGTTTTTCGATATTTAAAACTTATTTTTTGAATAACGAATCTCGAGTTTTTTGTTTTTCGATATTCAGATTTTTTTGTTGAATAACGAATCTCGAGTTTTTTGTTTTTCGATATACAGATTTTTTTGTTAAATAACGAATCCCGAGTATTTTGATTTTCGACAATCAAAAAATATTTTTTGAATAACGAATCTCGAGATTTTTGTTTTTCGATATTCTGATTTTTTTTGTTGAATAACAAATCTAGAGTTTTTTGTTTTTCTACAATCAAAACTGATTTTTTGAATAATGAATCTCGAGTTTTTTGTTTTTCGATATTAAAAACCTATCTGTTGAATAAGAATCTCGAGTTTTTTGTTTTTCGACATTGGAAACTTATTTTTTGAATAATGAATCTCGAGTTTTTCGTTTTTCGATATTAGGATTTTTTTTTGTTGAATTACGAATCTCGAGTTTTTTTGTTTTTCGACATTCAAAACTTATTAGTTGAATAACGAATCTCGAGTTTTTTGTTTTTCGATATTTAAAACTTATTTTTTGAATAACGAATCTCGAGTTTTTTTGTTGTTTTTTCGATATTCAGATTTTTTTTTTTGAATAACGTATCTCGAGTTTTTTTGTTTTTCGACATTTAAAACTTATTTTTGAATAACGAATCTCGAGTTTTGTTTTTCGATATTCAAATTTTTCCTGTTGGATAACGAATCACGAGTTTTTTGTATTACGACATTCAAAACTTATTTGTTGAAAAACGAATCTCGAGTTTTTTGTTTTTTCGACATTCAAAACTTATTTTTTGAATAACGAATCTCGAGTTTTTTGTTTTTCGACATTTAAAACCTATTTTTGAATATGAATCTCGTGTTTTTTTGTTTTTCAATATTCAGATTTTTTTTGTTGTTGAATAACGAATCTCGAGTTTTTTGTTTTTCGACAATCAAGACTTTTTTTTTCAATAACGAATCTCGAGTTTTTTGATTTTCGATATTCAGATTTTTTCTGTTGAATAACGAATCTGGAGTTTTTTGGTTTTTCGACATTCAAAACATATTGTTTGAATAACAAATCTCGAGGTTTTTTTTTTTTCGATATTCAGATTTTTTTTGTTGAAAAACGAATCTCGAGTTTTTTTTTTTTTCGATATTCAGATTATTTTTTTGAATAACGAATCTCAAGTTTTTTGATTTTCGATATTCAGATTTGTTTTGTTGAATATCGAATCTCGATTAATTTTTTTTCTATATTCAGTTTTTTTTTGTTGAAGAACGAATCTCGATTTTTTTGTTTTTCGATATTCAGATTTTTTTTGTTGAATAACGAATCTGGAGTTTTTTTGTTTTTTCGATATTCAGTTTTTTTTTTGTTGAATAACGAATCTCGAGTTTTTTTTATTCGATATTCCACTTGAATATCGAATGTCGAATATCGAATATCATGCCAACTTCAGCCCGCCGGGAAAACTGATATTAGCAGGATTTATAACGGATATGTCGACAATGAAACACGTTTTAAAAATAATTTTACTGAAAAAAATGCAATGTTTCAACTTAACTACTAAGTGTTTTAATTTTACAATACGCAAACGTTTTAAGCCCAAATTAAGTTTTATTTCATATCCCAGCCAATCCCGTTTTCGCTTCTTGGAGAAGGGGTTGGATGGGGTATGAAAGTTAATACTCGGACCACGTACTGATCATGCTAATTTCAGCCCGTAATTGCCTAGTTCGGCATATGACATTATGATGTAAACCCTTACCCTAAACCTAACGATCTAGGACATCAGAGTTAACTTCCCACACTTATTACTCAATTTACTGCTTGTATGCAATGCTGATTTTAGTTGCTAGTTTATATCTTTTATAGTGTGCTTATGTTTTCTTGTGGGAGAAGCAATTATAAAGTGCGTCAATGCATGTAGGCATGCAATGACAGTTCAGTATTCTGTAGATAGGAATGCAATGACAGATCAGTATTCTGTAGATAGGCACACAATTACAGTTCAGTATTATGTAGATAGGCATGCAATGACAGTTCAGTATTCTGTAGATAGGCATGTAATGCCAGTTCAGTATTCTGTAGATAGGCATGCAATGACAGTTCAGTATTCTGATTTTGGCATGTAATGACAGTTCAGTATTCTGTAGATAGACATGCAATGACAGTTCAGTATTATGTAGATAGGCATGGAATGATAGTTCGGTATTCTGCAGATAGGCATGCAATGATAGTTCAGTATTCTGTAGATAGGCACACAATTACAGTTCAGTATTATGTAGATTGACATGCAATGACAGTTCAGTATTATGTAGATAGGCATGCAATGACAGTTCAGTATTCTGTAGATAGGCATGTAATGCCAGTTCAGTATTCTGTAGATATGCATGCAATGACAGTTCAGTATTCTGTAGATAGGCACACAATTACAGTCCAGTATTATGTAGACAGACATGCAATGACAGTTCAGTATTCTGATTTTGGCATGTAATGACAGTTCAGTATTCTGATTTTGGCATGTAATGACAGTTCAGTATTCTGTAGATAGACATGCAATGACAGTTCAGAATTATGTAGATAGGCATGTAATGCCAGTTCAGTATTCTATAGATAGGCATGCAATGACAGTTCAGTATTCTGATTTTGGCAGTTAATGACAGTTCAGTATTATGTAGATAGGCATGCAATGACAGTTCAGTATTCTTTAGATAGCCATGTAATGCCAGTTCAGTATTCTGTAGATAGGCATGCAATGACAGTTCAGTATTCTGTAGATAGCCATGCAATGACAGTTCTGTATTATGTAGATAGCCATGCAATGACAGTTCAGTATTATGTAGATAGCCATGCAATGACAGTTCAGTATTCTGATTTTGGCATGTAATGACAGTTCAGTATTCTGTAGATAGACATGCAATGACAGTTCAGTATTATGTAGATAGCCATGCAATGACAGTTCAGTATTCTATAGATAGGCATGTAAACCCAGTTCAGTATTCTGTAGATAGCCATGCAATGACAGTTCAGTATTTTGATTTCGGCATGTAATGACAGTTCAGTATTCTGTAGATAGGCATGTAATGACAGTTCAGTATTCTATAGATAGGCATGTAAAGCCAGTTCAGTATTCTGTAGATAGCCATGCAATGACAGTTCAGTATTATGATTTCGGCATGTAATGACAGTTCAGTATTCTGTAGATAGGCATGTAATGACAGTTCAGTATTCTGTAGATAGGCACACAATTACAGTTCAGTATTATGTAGATAGACATGCAATGACAGTTCAGTATTATGTAGATAGGCATGCAATGACAGTTCAGTATTCTGTAGATAGGCATGTAATGCCAGTTCAGTATTCTGTAGATATGCATGCAATGACAGTTCAGTATTCTGTAGATAGGCACACAATTACAGTTCAGTATTATGTAGATAGACATGCAATGACAGTTCAGTATTCTTATTTTGGCATGTAATGACAGTTCAGTATTCTGATTTTGGCATGTAATGACAGTTCAGTATTCTGTAGATAGACATGCAATGACAGTTCAGTATTATGTAGATAGGCATGTAATGCCAGTTCAGTATTCTATAGATAGGCATGCAATGACAGTTCAGTATTCTGATTTTGGCATGTAATGACAGTTCAGTATTATGTAGATAGGCATGCAATGACAGTTCAGTATTCTTTAGATAGCCATGTAATGCCAGTTCAGTATTCTGTAGATAGGCATGCAATGACAGTTCAGTATTCTGTAGATAGCCATGCAATGACAGTTCAGTATTATGTAGATAGCCATGCAATGACAGTTCAGTATTCTGTAGATAGCCATGCAATGACAGTTCAGTATTTTGATTTTGGCATGTAATGACAGTTCAGTATTCTGTAGATAGCCATGCAATGACAGTTCAGTATTCTGATTTTGACAGGAAATGACAGTTCAGTATTCTGTAGATAGCCATGCAATGACAGTTCAGTATTATTTAGATATACATGTAATGACAGTTCAGTATTCTGTAGATAGCCATGCAATGAAAGTTCAGTATTATGTAGGTATACATGCAATGACAGTTCGGTATTCTGCAGATAGGCATGCAATGACAGTTCAGTATTATGTAGATAGCCATGCAATGACAGTTCAGTATTCTATAGATAGGCATGTAAACCCAGTTCAGTATTCTGTAGATAGCCATGCAATGACAGTTCAGTATTTTGATTTCGGCATGTAATGACAGTTCAGTATTCTGTAGATAGGCATGTAATGACAGTTCAGTATTATGTAGATAGCCATGCAATGACAGTTCAGTATTCTGATTTTGACATGAAATGACAGTTCAGTATTATAGGCATGTAATGACAGTTCAGTATTCTGTAGATAGCCATGCACTGACAGTTCAGTATTCTGATTTTGACATGAAATGACAGTTCAGTATTCTGTAGATAGCCATGCATTTGACAGTTCAGTATTATTTAGATAGGCATGTAATGACAGTTCAGTATTCTGTAGATAGGCATGCAATGACAGTTCAGTATTCTGATTTTGGCATGTAATGACAGTTCAGTATTCTGTAGATAGACATGCAATGACAGTTCAGTATTATGTAGATAGGCATGTAATGACAGTTCAGTATTCTGTAGATAGACATGCAATGACAGTTCAGTATTATGTAGATAGGCATGGAATGACAGTTCAGTATTCTGCAGATAGGCATGCAATGACAGTTTAGTATTCTATAGATAGGCATGTAATGACAGTTCAGTATTCTGTAGATAGACATGCAATGACAGTTCAGTTTTATGTAGATAGGCATGGAATGACAGTTCGGTATTCTGCAGATAGGCATGCAATGACAGTTCAGTATTCTATAGATAGGCATGTGATGACAGTTCAGAATTCTGTAGATAGCCATGCAATGACAGTTCAGTATTCTGTAGATAGACATGCAATGACAGTTCAGTATTATGTAGATAGGCATGGAATGACAGTTCGGTATTCTGCAGATAGGCATGCAATGACAGTTCAGTATTCTATAGATAGGCATGTAATGACAGTTCAGTATTCTGTAGATAGACATGCAATGACAGTTCAGTATTATGTAGATAGGCATGGAATGACAGTTCGGTATTCTGCAGATAGGCATGCAATGACAGTTCAGTATTCTATAGATAGGCATGTAATGACAGTTCAGTATTCTGTAGATAGACATGCAATGACAGTTCAGTATTATGAAGATAGGCATGGAATGACAGTTCAGTATTCTGCAGATAGGCATGCAATGACAGTTCAGTATTCTATAGATAGACATGTAATGCCAGTTCAGTATTCTATAGATAGGCATGCAATGACAGTTCAGTATTCTGATTTTGGCATGTAATGACAGTTCAGTATTCTGTAGATATACATGCAATGACAGTTCAGTATTATGTAGATAGCCATGCAATGACAGTTCAGTATTCTGTAGATAGCCATGCAATGACAGTTCAGTATTTTGATTTTGGCATGTAATGACTGTTCAGTATTCTGTAGATAGCCATGCAATGACAGTTCAGTATTCTGATTTTGACATGAAATGACAGTTCAGTATTCTGTAGATAGCCATGCAATGACAGTTCAGTATTATTTAGATATACATGTAATGACAGTTCAGTATTCTGTAGATAGCCATGCAATGAAAGTTCAGTATTATGTAGATATACATGCAATGACAGTTCGGTATTCTGCAGATAGGCATGCAATGACAGTTCAGTATTATGTAGATAGCCATGCAATGACAGTTCAGTATTCTATAGATAGGCATGTAAACCCAGTTCAGTATTCTGTAGATAGCCATGCAAAGACAGTTCAGTATTTTGATTTCGGCATGTAATGACAGTTCAGTAATCTGTAGATAGGCATGTAATGACAGTTCAGTATTCTGTAGATAGCCATGCAATGACAGTTCAGTATTCTGATTTTGACATGAAATGACAGTTCAGTATTATAGGCATGTAATGACAGTTCAGTATTCTGTAGATAGCCATGCACTGACAGTTCAGTATTCTGATTTTGACATGAAATGACAGTTCGGTATTCTGTAGATAGCCATGCAATGACAGTTCAGTATTATTTAGATAGGCATGTAATGACAGTTCAGTATTCTGTAGATAGGCATGCAATGACAGTTCAGTATTCTGATTTTGGCATGTAATGACAGTTCAGTATTCTGTAGATAGACATGCAATGACAGTTCAGTATTATGTAGATAGGCATAGACTGACAGTTTGGTATTCTGCAGATAGGCATGCAATGACAGTTCAGTATTCTATAGATAGGCATGTAATGACAGTTCAGTATTCTGTAGATAGACATGCAATGCCAGTTCAGTATTATGTAGATAGGCATGGAATGACAGTTCGGTATTCTGCAGATAGGCATGCAATGACAGTTCAGTATTCTATAGATAGGCATGTAATGACAGTTCAGTATTCTGTAGATAGACATGCAATGACAGTTCAGTTTTATGTAGATAGGCATGGAATGACAGTTCGGTATTCTGCAAATAGGCTTGCAATGACAGTTCAGTATTCTATAGATAGGCATGTAATGACAGTTCAGTATTCTGTAGATAGACATGCAATGACAGTTCAGTATTATGAAGATAGGCATGGAATGAGAGTTCAGTATTCTGCAGATAGGCATGCAATGACAGTTCAGTATTCTATAGATAGGCATGTAATGCCAGTTCAGTATTCTATAGATAGGCATGCAATGACAGTTCAGTATTCTGATTTTGGCATGTAATGACAGTTCAGTATTCTGTAGATATACATGCAATGACAGTTCAGTATTATGTAGATAGCCATGCAATGACAGTTCAGTATTCTGTAGATAGCCATGCAATGACAGTTCAGTATTTTGATTTTGGCATGTAATGACTGTTCAGTATTCTGTAGATAGCCATGCAATGACAGTTCAGTATTCTGATTTTGACATGAAATGACAGTTCAGTATTCTGTAGATAGCCATGCAATGACAGTTCAGTATTATTTAGATATACATGTAATGACAGTTCAGTATTCTGTAGATAGCCATGCAATGAAAGTTCAGTATTATGTAGATATACATGCAATGACAGTTCAGTATTCTATAGATAGGCATGTAAACCCAGTTCAGTATTCTGTAGATAGCCATGCAATGACAGTTCAGTATTTTGATTTCGGCATGTAATGACAGTTCAGTAATCTGTAGATAGGCATGTAATGACAGTTCAGTATTCTGTAGATAGCCATGCAATGACAGTTCAGTATTCTGATTTTGACATGAAATGACAGTTCAGTATTATAGGCATGTAATGACAGTTCAGTATTCTGTAGATAGCCATGAACTGACAGTTCAGTATTCTGATTTTGACATGAAATGACAGTTCAGTATTCTGTAGATAGCCATGCAATGACAGTTCAGTATTATTTAGATAGGCATGTAATGATAGTTCAGTATTCTGTAGATAGGCATGCAATGACAGTTCAGTATTCTGATTTTGGCATGTAATGACAGTTCAGTATTCTGTAGATAGACTTGCAATGACAGTTCAGTATTATGTAGATAGGCATAGACTGACAGTTCGGTATTCTGCAGATAGGCATGCAATGACAGTTCAGTATTCTATAGATAGGCATGTAATGACAGTTCAGTATTCTGTAGATAGACATGCAATGACAGTTCAGTATTATGTAGATAGGCATGGAATGACAGTTCGGTATTCTGCAGATAGGCATGCAATGACAGTTCAGTATTCTATAGATAGGCATGTAATGACAGTTCAGTATTCTGTAGATAGACATGCAATGACAGTTCAGTTTTATGTAGATAGGCATGGAATGACAGTTCGTTATTCTGCAAATAGGCTTGCAATGACAGTTCTGTATTCTATAGATAGGCATGTGATGACAGTTCAGTATTCTGTAGATAGCCATGCAATGACAGTTCAGTATTCTGTAGATAGACATGCAATGACAGTTCAGTATTATGTAGATAGGCATGGAATGACAGTTCGGTATTCTGCAGATAGGCATGCAATGACAGTTCAGTATTCTATAGATAGGCATGTAATGACAGTTCAGTATTCTGTAGATAGACATGCAATGACAGTTCAGTATTATGTAGATAGGCATGGAATGACAGTTCGGTATTCTGCAGATAGGCATGCAATGACAGTTCAGTATTCTATAGATAGGCATGTAATGACAGTTCAGTATTCTGTAGATAGACATGCAATGACAGTTCAGTATTATGAAGATAGGCATGGAATGACAGTTCAGTATTCTGCAGATAGTCATGCAATGACAGTTCAGTATTCTATAGATAGGCATGTAATGCCAGTTCAGTATTCTATAGATAGGCATGCAATGACAGTTCAGTATTCTGATTTTGGCATGTAATGACAGTTCAGTATTCTGTAGATATACATGCAATGACAGTTCAGTATTATGTAGATAGCCATGCAATGACAGTTCAGTATTCTGTAGATAGCCATGCAATGACAGTTCAGTATTTTGATTTTGGCATGTAATGACAGTTCAGTATTCTGTAGATAGCCATGCAATGACAGTTCAGTATTCTGATTTTGACATGAAATGACAGTTCAGTATTCTGTAGATAGCCATGCAATGACAGTTCAGTATTATTTAGATATACATGTAATGACAGTTCAGTATTCTGTAGATAGCCATGCAATGAAAGTTCAGTATTATGTAGATATACATGCAATGACAGTTCGGTATTCTGCAGATAGGCATGCAATGACAGTTCAGTATTATGTAGATAGCCATGCAATGACAGTTCAGTATTCTATAGATAGGCATGTAAACCCAGTTCAGTATTCTGTAGATAGCCATGCAATGACAGTTCAGTATTTTGATTTCGGCATGTAATGACAGTTCATTATTCTGTAGATAGGCATGTAATGACAGTTCAGTATTCTGTAGATAGCCATGCAATGACAGTTCAGTATTCTGATTTTGACATGAAATGACAGTTCAGTATTATAGGCATGTAATGACAGTTCAGTATTCAGTAGATAGCCATGCACTGACAGTTCAGTATTCTGATTTTGACATGAAATAACAGTTCAGTATTCTGTAGATAGCCATGCAATGACAGTTCAGTATTATTTAGATAGGCATGTAATGACAGTTCAGTATTCTGTAGATAGGTATGCAATGACAGTTCAGTATTCTGATTTTGGCATGTAATGACAGTTCAGTATTCTGTAGATAGACATGCAATGACAGTTCAGTATTATGTTGATAGGCATAGACTGACAGTTCGGTATTCTGCAGATAGGCATGCAATGACAGTTCAGTATTCTATAGATAGGCATGTAATGACAGTTCAGTATTCTGTAGATAGACATGCAATGACAGTTCAGTATTATGTAGATAGGCATGGAATGACAGTTCGGTATTCTGCAGATAGGCATGCAATGACAGTTCAGTATTCTATAGATAGGCATGTAATGACAGTTCAGTATTCTGTAGATAGACATGCAATGACAGTTCAGTTTTATGTAGATAGGCATGGAATGACAGTTCGGTATTCTGCAAATAGGCATGCAATGACAGTTCAGTATTCTATAGATAGGCATGTGATGACAGTTCAGTATTCTGTAGATAGCCATGCAATGACATTACAGTATTCTGTAGATAGACATGCAATGACAGTTCAGTATTATGTAGATAGGCATGGAATGACAGTTCGGTATTCTGCAGATAGGCATGCAATGACAGTTCAGTATTCTGTAGATAGCCATGCAATGACAGTTCAGTATTCTGATTTTGACATGAAATGACAGTTCAGTATTCTGTAGATAGCCATGCAATGACAGTTCAGTATTATTTAGATATACATGTAATGACAGTTCAGTATTCTGTAGATAGCCATGCAATGAAAGTTCAGTATTATGTAGATATACATGCAATGACAGTTCGGTATTCTGCAGATAGGCATGCAATGACAGTTCAGTATTATGTAGATAGCCATGCAATGACAGTTCAGTATTCTATAGATAGGCATGTAAACCCAGTTCAGTATTCTGTAGATAGCCATGCAATGACAGTTCAGTATTTTGATTTCGGCATGTAATGACAGTTCAGTATTCTGTAGATAGGCATGTAATGACAGTTCAGTATTCTGTAGATAGCCATGCAATGACAGTTCAGTATTCTGATTTTGACATGAAATGACAGTTCAGTATTATAGGCATGTAATGACAGTTCAGTATTCAGTAGATAGCCATGCACTGACAGTTCAGTATTCTGATTTTGACATGAAATGACAGTTCAGTATTCTGTAGATAGCCATGCAATGACAGTTCAGTATTATTTAGATAGGCATGTAATGACAGTTCAGTATTCTGTAGATAGGTATGCAATGACAGTTCAGTATTCTGATTTTGGCATGTAATGACAGTTCAGTATTCTGTAGATAGACATGCAATGACAGTTCAGTATTATGTAGATAGGCATAGACTGACAGTTCGGTATTCTGCAGATAGGCATGCAATGACAGTTCAGTATTCTATAGATAGGCATGTAATGACAGTTCAGTATTCTGTAGATAGACATGCAATGACAGTTCAGTATTATGTAGATAGGCATGGAATGACAGTTCGGTATTCTGCAGATAGGCATGCAATGACAGTTCAGTATTCTATAG
This sequence comes from Cyrtodaria siliqua, assembly GCA_037043455.1. Taxonomy (NCBI): domain Eukaryota; kingdom Metazoa; phylum Mollusca; class Bivalvia; order Adapedonta; family Hiatellidae; genus Cyrtodaria; species Cyrtodaria siliqua. The sequence continues at coordinate 46,446 of JAWPHD010013847.1, read as the reverse complement.
ATAGGCATGTAATGACAGTTCAGTATTCTGTAGATAGACATGCAATGACAGTTCAGTTTTATGTAGATAGGCATGGAATGACAGTTCGGTATTCTGCAAATAGGCTTGCAATGACAGTTCTGTATTCTATAGATAGGCATGTGATGACAGTTCAGTATTCTGTAGATAGCCATGCAATGACAGTTCAGTATTCTGTAGATAGACATGCAATGACAGTTCAGTATTATGTAGATAGGCATGGAATGACAGTTCGGTATTCTGCAGATAGGCATGCAATGACAGTTCAGTATTCTATAGATAGGCATGTAATGACAGTTCAGTATTCTGTAGATAGACATGCAATGACAGTTCAGTATTATGAAGATAGGCATGGAATGACAGTTCAGTATTCTGCAGATAGGCATGCAATGACAGTTCAGTATTCTATAGATAGGCATGTAATGCCAGTTCAGTATTCTATAGATAGGCATGCAATGACAGTTCAGTATTCTGATTTTGGCATGTAATGACAGTTCAGTATTCTGTAGATATACATGCAATGACAGTTCAGTATTATGTAGATAGCCATGCAATGACAGTTCAGTATTCTGTAGATAGCCATGCAATGACAGTTCAGTATTTTGATTTTGGCATGTAATGACAGTTCAGTATTCTGTAGATAGCCATGCAATGACAGTTCAGTATTCTGATTTTGACATGAAATGACAGTTCAGTATTCTGTAGATAGCCATGCAATGACAGTTCAGTATTATTTAGATATACATGTAATGACAGTTCAGTATTCTGTAGATAGCCATGCAATGAAAGTTCAGTATTATGTAGATATACATGCAATGACAGTTCGGTATTCTGCAGATAGGCATGCAATGACAGTTCAGTATTATGTAGATAGCCATGCAATGACAGTTCAGTATTCTATAGATAGGCATGTAAACCCAGTTCAGTATTCTGTAGATAGCCATGCAATGACAGTTCAGTATTTTGATTTCGGCATGTAATGACAGTTCAGTATTCTGTAGATAGGCATGTAATGACAGTTCAGTATTCTGTAGATAGCCATGCAATGACAGTTCAGTATTCTGATTTTGACATGAAATGACAGTTCAGTATTATAGGCATGTAATGACAGTTCAGTATTCAGTAGATAGCCATGCACTGACAGTTCAGTATTCTGATTTTGACATGAAATGACAGTTCAGTATTCTGTAGATAGCCATGCAATGACAGTTCAGTATTATTTAGATAGGCATGTAATGACAGTTCAGTATTCTGTAGATAGGTATGCAATGACAGTTCAGTATTCTGATTTTGGCATGTAATGACAGTTCAGTATTCTGTAGATAGACATGCAATGACAGTTCAGTATTATGAAGATAGGCATAGACTGACAGTTCGGTATTCTGCGGATAGGCATGCAATGACAGTTCAGTATTCTATAGATAGGCATGTAATGACAGTTCAGTATTCTGTAGATAGACATGCAATGACAGTTCAGTATTATGTAGATAGGCATGGAATGACAGTTCGGTATTCTGCAGATAGGCATGCAATGACAGTTCAGTATTCTATAGATAGGCATGTAATGACAGTTCAGTATTCTGTAGATAGACATGCAATGACAGTTCAGTTTTATGTAGATAGGCATCGAATGACAGTTCGGTATTCTGCAAATAGGCATGCAATGACAGTTCAGTATTCTATAGATAGGCATGTGATGACAGTTCAGTATTCTGTAGATAGCCATGCAATGACATTACAGTATTCTGTAGATAGACATGCAATGACAGTTCAGTATTATGTAGATAGGCATGGAATGACAGTTCGGTATTCTGCAGATAGGCATGCAATGACAGTTCGGTATTCTATAGGTATGCATGTAATGACAGTTCAGTATTCTGTAGATAGACATGCAATGACAGTTCAGTATTATGTAGATAGGCATGGAATGACAGTTCGGTATTCTGCAGATAGGCGTGCAATGACAGTTTAGTATTCTATAGATAGGCATGTAATGACAGTTCAGTATTCTGTAGATAGACATGCAATGACAGTTCAGTATTATGAAGATTGGCATGGAATGACAGTTCGGTATTCTGCAGATAGGCATGCAATGACTGTTCAGTATTCTATAGATAGGCATGTAATGCCAGTTCAGTATTCTATAGATAGGCATGCAATGACAGTTCAGTATTCTGATTTTGGCATGTAATGACAGTTCAGTATTCTGTAGATAGACATGCAATGACAGTTCGGTATTCTGTAGATAGGCATGTTATGACAGTTCAGTATTCTGTAGATAGGCATGTAATGACAGTTCAGTATTCTGTAGATAGGCATGCAATGACAGTTCAGTATTCTGATTTTGGCATGTAATGACAGTTCAGTATTCTGTAGATAGCCATGCAATGACAGTTCAGTATTATGTAGATAGGCATGGAATGACAGTTCAGTACTCTGTAGATAGCCATGCAATGACAGTTCGGTATTCTGTAGATAGGCATGTAATGCCAGTTCAGTATTCTGTAGATAGGCATGCAATGACAGTTCAGTATTCTGATTTTGGCATGTAATGACAGTTCAGTAATCTGTAGATAGCCATGCAATGACAGTTCAGTATTATGTAGATAGACATGCAATGACAGTTCGGTATTCTGTAGATAGGCATGTAATGACAGTTCAGTATTCTGTAGATAGACATGCAATCATGACAGTTCGGTATTCTGTAGATAGGCATGTAATGACAGTTCAGTATTCTGTAGATAGGCATGTAATGACAGTTCAGTATTCTGTAGATAGCCATGCAATGACAGTTCAGTATTCTGATTTTGGCATGTAATGACAGTTCAGTATTCTGTAGATAGCCATGCAATGACAGTTCAGTATTATGTAGATAGGCATGGAATGACAGTTCGGTATTCTGCAGATAGGCATGCAATGACAGTTCAGTATTCTATAGATAGGCATGTAATGCCAGTTCAGTATTCTATATATAGGCATGCAATGACAGTTCAGTCTTCTGATTTTGGCATGTAATGACAGTTCAGTATTCTGTAGATAGACATGCACTGACAGTTCGGTATTCTGTAGATAGGCATGTAATGCCAGTTCAGTATTCTGTAGATAGGCATGCAATGACAGTTCAGTATTCTGATTTTGGCATGTAATGACAGTTCAGTATTCTGTAGATAGCCATGCAATGAAAGTTCAGTATTATTTAGATAGACATGTAATGACGGTTCAGTATTATGTAGATATGCATGTAATGACAGTTCAGTATTCTGTAGATAGGCATGCAATGACAGTTCGGTATTCTGTAGATAGGCATGTAATGCCAGTTCAGTATTCTGTAGATAGCCATGCAATGACAGTTCAGTATTCTGATTTTGGCATGTAATGACAGTTCAGTATTCTGTAGATAGCCATGCAATGAAAGTTCAGTATTATTTAGATAGACATGTAATGACAGTTCAGTATTATGTAGATAGGCATGCAATGACAGTTCAGTATTCTGTAGATAGGCATGCAATGACAGTTCAGTATTCTGTAGATAGGCATGTAATGACAGTTCAGTATTCTGTAGATAGGCATGCAATGACAGTTCAGTATTCTGTAGATAGGCATGTAATGACAGTTCAGTATTATTTAGATAGGCATGTAATGCCAGTTCAGTATTCTGTAGATAGGCATGCAATGACAGTTCAGTATTCTGATTTTGGCATGTAATGACAGTTCAGTATTCTGTAGATAGCCATGCAATGAAAGTTCATTATTATTTAGATAGACATGTAATGACAGTTCAGTATTATGTAGATAGGTATGTAATGACAGTTCAGTATTCTGTAGATAGGCATGCAATGACAGTTCAGTATTCTGTAGATAGACATGCAATGACAGTTCGGTATTCTGTAGATAGCCATGCAATGACAGTTCGGTATTCTGCAAATAGGCATGCAATGACAGTTCAGTATTCTATAGATAGACATGCAATGACAGTTCAGTATTCTATAGATAGGCATGTAATGCCAGTTCAGTATTCTATAGATAGGCATGTAATGACAGTTCAGTATTCTGTAGATAGGCATGCAATGACAGTTCAGTATTCTGATTTTGGCATGTAATGACAGTTCAGTATTCTGTAGATAGACATGCAATGACAGTTCGGTATTCTGTAGATAGGTATGTAATGACAGTTCAGTATTCTGTAGATAAGCATGCAATGACAGTTCAGTATTCTCATTTTGGCATGTAATGACAGTTCAGTATTCTGTAGATAGCCATGCAATGAAAGTTCAGTATTATTTAGATAGGCATGTAATGCCAGTTCAGTATTCTGTAGATAGCCATGCAATGAAAGTTCAGTATTATTTAGATAGACATGTAATGACAGTTTAGTATTATTCAGATAGACATGTAATGACAGTTCAGTATTCTGTAGATAGGCATGCAATGACAGTTCAGTATTCTGTAGATAGGCATGTAATGACAGTTCAGTATTCTGTAGATAGGCATTCAATGACAGTTCAGTATTCTGTAGATAGGCATGCAATGACAGTTCAGTATTCTGTAGATAGGCATGTAATGACAGTTCAGTATTCTGTAGATAGGCATGCATTGACAGTTCGGTATTATTTAGATAGGCATGTAATGCCAGTTCAGTATTCTGTAGATAGGCATGCAATGACAGTTCAGTATTCTGATTTTGGCATGTAATGACAGTTCAGTATTCTGTAGATAGCCATGCAATGAAAGTTCAGTATTATTTAGATAGACATGTAATGACAGTTCAGTATTATGTAGATAGGCATGTAATGACAGTTCAGTATTCTGTAGATAGGCATGCAATGACAGTTCAGTATTCTGTAGATAGACATGCAATGACAGTTCAGTATTATTTAGATAGACAAGTAATGACAGTTCAGTATTCTGTAGATAGGCATGTAATGACAGTTCAGTATTCTATAGATAGGCATGCAATGACAGTTCAGTATTCTGTAGATAGGCATGCAATGACAGTTCAGTATTTTGATTTTAGCATGTAATGACAGTTCAGTATTCTGTAGATAGCCATACAATGACAGTTCAGTATTCTGATTTTGGCATGTAATGACAGTTCAGTATTCTGTAGATAGCCATGCAATGACAGTTCAGTATTATTTAGATAGACATGTATTGACAGTTCAGTATTCTGTAGATAGGCATGTAATGCCAGTTCAGTATTCTGTAGATAGGCATACAATGACAGTTCAGTATTATTTAGATAGACATGTAATGACAGTTCAGTATTTTGTAGATAGGCATGTAATGACAGTTCAGTATTCTGTTGATAGACATGCAATGACAGTTCAGTATTATTTAGATAAACATGTAATGACAGTTCAGTATTCTGTAGATAGGCATGTAATGACAGTTCAGGATTCTATAGATAGGCATGCAATGAAAGTTCAGTATTCTGTAGATAGGCATGCAATGACAGTTCAGTATTCTGCAGATAGGCATGCAATGACAGTTCAGTATTCTGCATATAGGCATGCAATGACAGTTCAGTATTCTATAGATAGACATGTAATGACAGTTCAGTATTCTGTAGATAGGCATGTAATGCCAGTTCAGTATTCTGTAGATAGGCATGCAATGACAGTTCAGTATTCTGATTTTGGCATGTAATGACAGTTCAGTATTATGTAGATAGCCATGCAATGACAGTTCAGTATTATTTAGATAGACATGTAATGACAGTTCAGTATTCTGTAGATAGACATGTAATGACAGTTCAGTATTATTTAGATAGACATGCAATGAAAGTTCAGTACTATGTAGATAGACATGCAATGACAGTTCAGTATTCTGTAGATAGACATGCAATGACAGTTCAGTATTATTTAGATAGACATGTAAATAAGTTCAGTATTCTGTAGATAGGCATGTAATGACAGTTCAGTATTCTGTAGATAGACATGCAATGACAGTTCAGTATTATGTAGATAGGCATGGAATGACAGTTCTGTATTCTGTAGATAAACATGCAATGACAGTTCAGTATTCTATAGATAGGCATGTAATGACAGTTCAGTATTCTGTAGATAGACATGCAATGACAGTTCGGTATTCTGCAGATAGACATGCAATGACAGTTCAGTATTATGAAGATAGGCATGGAATGACAGTTCAGTATTCTGCAGATAGGCATGCAATGACAGTTCAGTATTCTATAGATAGGCATGTAATGCCAGTTCAGTATTCTATAGATAGGCATGCAATGACAGTTCAGTATTCTTATTTTGGCATGTAATGACAGTTCAGTATTCTGTAGATATACATGCAATGACAGTTCAGTATTATGTAGATAGCCATGCAATGACAGTTCAGTATTCTGTAGATAGCCATGCAATGACAGTTCAGTATTTTGATTTTGGCATGTAATGACAGTTCAGTATTCTGTAGATAGCCATGCAATGACAGTTCAGTATTCTGATTTTGACATGAAATGACAGTTCAGTATTCTGTAGATAGCCATGCAATGACAGTTCAGTATTATTTAGATATACATGTAATGACAGTTCAGTTTTCTGTAGATAGCCATGCAATGAAAGTTCAGTATTATGTAGATATACATGCAATGACAGTTCGGTATTCTGCAGATAGGCATGCAATGACAGTTCAGTATTATGTAGATAGCCATGCAATGACAGTGCAGTATTCTATAGATAGGCATGTAAACCCAGTTCAGTATTCTGTAGATAGCCATGCAATGACAGTTCAGTATTTTGATTTCGGCATGTAATGACAGTTCAGTATTCTGTAGATAGGCATGTAATGACAGTTCAGTATTCTGTAGATAGCCATGCAATGACAGTTCAGTATTCTGATTTTGACATGAAATGACAGTTCAGTATTATAGGCATGTAATGACAGTTCAGTATTCAGTAGATAGCCATGCACTGACAGTTCAGTATTCTGATTTTGACATGAAATGACAGTTCAGTATTCTGTAGATAGCCATGCAATGACAGTTCAGTATTATTTAGATAGGCATGTAATGACAGTTCAGTATTCTGTAGATAGGTATGCAATGACAGTTCAGTATTCTGATTTTGGCATGTAATGACAGTTCAGTATTCTGTAGATAGACATGCAATGACAGTTCAGTATTATGTAGATAGGCATAGACTGACAGTTCGGTATTCTGCAGATAGGCATGCAATGACAGTTCAGTATTCTATAGATAGGCATGTAATGACAGTTCAGTATTCTGTAGATAGACATGCAATGACAGTTCAGTATTATGTAGATAGGCATGGAATGACAGTTCGGTATTCTGCAGATAGGCATGCAATGACAGTTCAGTATTCTATAGATAGGCATGTAATGACAGTTCAGTATTCTGTAGATAGACATGCAATGACAGTTCAGTTTTATGTAGATAGGCATGGAATGACAGTTCGGTATTCTGCAAATAGGCATGCAATGACAGTTCAGTATTCTATAGATAGGCATGTGATGACAGTTCAGTATTCTGTAGATAGACATGCAATGACAGTTCAGTTTTATGTAGATAGGCATGGAATGACAGTTCGGTATTCTGCAAATAGGCTTGCAATGACAGTTCTGTATTCTATAGATAGGCATGTGATGACAGTTCAGTATTCTGTAGATAGCCATGCAATGACATTACAGTATTCTGTAGATAGACATGCAATGACAGTTCAGTATTATGTAGATAGGCATGGAATGACAGTTCGGTATTCTGCAGATAGGCATGCAATGACAGTTCAGTATTCTATAGATAGGCATGTAATGACAGTTCAGTATTCTGTAGATAGACATGCAATGACAGTTCAGTATTATGTAGATAGGCATGGAATGACAGTTCGGTATTCTGCAGATAGGCATGCAATGACAGTTCAGTATTCTATAGATAGGCATGTAATGACAGTTCAGTATTCTGTAGATAGACATGCAATGACAGTTCAGTATTATGAAGATAGGCATGGAATGACAGTTCAGTATTCTGCAGATAGGCATGCAATGACAGTTCAGTATTCTATAGATAGGCATGTAATGCCAGTTCAGTATTCTATAGATAGGCATGCAATGACAGTTCAGTATTCTGATTTTGGCATGTAATGACAGTTCAGTATTCTGTAGATATACATGCAATGACAGTTCAGTATTATGTAGATAGCCATGCAATGACAGTTCAGTATTCTGTAGATAGCCATGCAATGACAGTTCAGTATTTTGATTTTGGCATGTAATGACAGTTCAGTATTCTGTAGATAGCCATGCAATGACAGTTCAGTATTCTGATTTTGACATGAAATGACAGTTCAGTATTCTGTAGATAGCCATGCAATGACAGTTCAGTATTATTTAGATATACATGTAATGACAGTTCAGTATTCTGTAGATAGCCATGCAATGAAAGTTCAGTATTATGTAGATATACATGCAATGACAGTTCGGTATTCTGCAGATAGGCATGCAATGACAGTTCAGTATTATGTAGATAGCCATGCAATGACAGTTCAGTATTCTATAGATAGGCATGTAAACCCAGTTCAGTATTCTGTAGATAGCCATGCAATGACAGTTCAGTATTTTGATTTCGGCATGTAATGACAGTTCAGTATTCTGTAGATAGGCATGTAATGACAGTTCAGTATTCTGTAGATAGCCATGCAATGACAGTTCAGTATTCTGATTTTGACATGAAATGACAGTTCAGTATTATAGGCATGTAATGACAGTTCAGTATTCAGTAGATAGCCATGCACTGACAGTTCAGTATTCTGATTTTGACATGAAATGACAGTTCAGTATTCTGTAGATAGCCATGCAATGACAGTTCAGTATTATTTAGATAGGCATGTAATGACAGTTCAGTATTCTGTAGATAGGTATGCAATGACAGTTCAGTATTCTGATTTTGGCATGTAATGACAGTTCAGTATTCTGTAGATAGACATGCAATGACAGTTCAGTATTATGAAGATAGGCATAGACTGACAGTTCGGTATTCTGCAGATAGGCATGCAATGACAGTTCAGTATTCTATAGATAGGCATGTAATGACAGTTCAGTATTCTGTAGATAGACATGCAATGACAGTTCAGTATTATGTAGATAGGCATGGAATGACAGTTCGGTATTCTGCAGATAGGCATGCAATGACAGTTCAGTATTCTATAGATAGGCATGTAATGACAGTTCAGTATTCTGTAGATAGACATGCAATGACAGTTCAGTTTTATGTAGATAGGCATGGAATGACAGTTCGGTATTCTGCAAATAGGCATGCAATGACAGTTCAGTATTCTATAGATAGGCATGTGATGACAGTTCAGTATTCTGTAGATAGCCATGCAATGACATTACAGTATTCTGTAGATAGACATGCAATGACAGTTCAGTATTATGTAGATAGGCATGGAATGACAGTTCGGTATTCTGCAGATAGGCATGCAATGACAGTTCGGTATTCTATAGGTATGCATGTAATGACAGTTCAGTATTCTGTAGATAGACATGCAATGACAGTTCAGTATTATGTAGATAGGCATGGAATGACAGTTCGGTATTCTGCAGATAGGCGTGCAATGACAGTTTAGTATTCTATAGATAGGCATGTAATGACAGTTCAGTATTCTGTAGATAGACATGCAATGACAGTTCAGTATTATGAAGATTGGCATGGAATGACAGTTCGGTATTCTGCAGATAGGCATGCAATGACAGTTCAGTATTCTATAGATAGGCATGTAATGCCAGTTCAGTATTCTATAGATAGGCATGCAATGACAGTTCAGTATTCTGATTTTGGCATGTAATGACAGTTCAGTATTCTGTAGATAGACATGCAATGACAGTTCGGTATTCTGTAGATAGGCATGTTATGACAGTTCAGTATTCTGTAGATAGGCATGTAATGAAAGTTCAGTATTCTGTAGATAGGCATGCAATGACAGTTCAGTATTCTGATTTTGGCATGTAATGACAGTTCAGTATTCTGTAGATAGCCATGCAATGACAGTTCAGTATTATGTAGATAGGCATGGAATGACAGTTCAGTACTCTGTAGATAGCCATGCAATGACAGTTCGGTATTCTGTAGATAGGCATGTAATGCCAGTTCAGTATTCTGTAGATAGGCATGCAATGACAGTTCAGTATTCTGATTTTGGCATGTAATGACAGTTCAGTAATCTGTAGATAGCCATGCAATGACAGTTCAGTATTATGTAGATAGACATGCAATGACAGTTCGGTATTCTGTAGATAGGCATGTAATGACAGTTCAGTATTCTGTAGATAGACATGCAATCATGACAGTTCGGTATTCTGTAGATAGGCATGTAATGACAGTTCAGTATTCTGTAGATAGGCATGTAATGACAGTTCAGTATTCTGTAGATAGCCATGCAATGACAGTTCAGTATTCTGATTTTGGCATGTAATGACAGTTCAGTATTCTGTAGATAGCCATGCAATGACAGTTCAGTATTATGTAGATAGACATGGAATGACAGTTCGGTATTCTGCAGATAGGCATGCAATGACAGTTCAGTATTCTATAGATAGGCATGTAATGCCAGTTCAGTATTCTATATATAGGCATGCAATGACAGTTCAGTCTTCTGATTTTGGCATGTAATGACAGTTCAGTATTCTGTAGATAGACATGCAATGACAGTTCGGTATTCTGTAGATAGGCATGTAATGCCAGTTCAGTATTCTGTAGATAGGCATGCAATGACAGTTCAGTATTCTGATTTTGGCATGTAATGACAGTTCAGTATTCTGTAGATAGCCATGCAATGAAAGTTCAGTATTATTTAGATAGACATGTAATGACGGTTCAGTATTATGTAGATATGCATGTAATGACAGTTCAGTATTCTGTAGATAGGCATGCAATGACAGTTCGGTATTCTGTAGATAGGCATGTAATGCCAGTTCAGTATTCTGTAGATAGCCATGCAATGACAGTTCAGTATTCTGATTTTGGCATGTAATGACAGTTCAGTATTCTGTAGATAGCCATGCAATGAAAGTTCAGTATTATTTAGATAGACATGTAATGACAGTTCAGTATTATGTAGATAGGCATGCAATGACAGTTCAGTATTCTGTAGATAGGCATGCAATGACAGTTCAGTATTCTGTAGATAGGCATGTAATGACAGTTCAGTATTCTGTAGATAGGCATGCAATGACAGTTCAGTATTCTGTAGATAGGCATGTAATGACAGTTCAGTATTATTTAGATAGGCATGTAATGCCAGTTCAGTATTCTGTAGATAGGCATGCAATGACAGTTCAGTATTCTGATTTTGGCATGTAATGACAGTTCAGTATTCTGTAGATAGCCATGCAATGAAAGTTCATTATTATTTAGATAGACATGTAATGACAGTTCAGTATTATGTAGATAGGTATGTAATGACAGTTCAGTATTCTGTAGATAGGCATGCAATGACAGTTCAGTATTCTGTAGATAGACATGCAATGACAGTTCGGTATTCTGTAGATAGCCATGCAATGACAGTTCGGTATTCTGCAGATAGGCATGCAATGACAGTTCAGTATTCTATAGATAGGCATATAATGCCAGTTCAGTATTCTATAGATAGACATGCAATGACAGTTCAGTATTCTATAGATAGGCATGTAATGCCAGTTCAGTATTCTATAGATAGGCATGTAATGACAGTTCAGTATTCTGTAGATAGGCATGCAATGACAGTTCAGTATTCTGATTTTGGCATGTAATGACAGTTCAGTATTCTGTAGATAGACATGCAATGACAGTTCGGTATTCTGTAGATAGGTATGTAATGACAGTTCAGTATTCTGTAGATAGGCATGCAATGACAGTTCAGTATTCTCATTTTGGCATGTAATGACAGTTCAGTATTCTGTAGATAGCCATGCAATGAAAGTTCAGTATTATTTAGATAGGCATGTAATGCCAGTTCAGTATTCTGTAGATAGCCATGCAATGAAAGTTCAGTATTATTTAGATAGACATGTAATGACAGTTTAGTATTATTCAGATAGACATGTAATGACAGTTCAGTATTCTGTAGATAGGCATGCAATGACAGTTCAGTATTCTGTAGATAGGCATGTAATGACAGTTCAGTATTCTGTAGATAGGCATTCAATGACAGTTCAGTATTCTGTAGATAGGCATGCAATGACAGTTCAGTATTCTGTAGATAGGCATGTAATGACAGTTCAGTATTCTGTAGATAGACATGCAATGACAGTTCGGTATTCTGTAGATAGCCATGCAATGACAGTTCGGTATTCTGCAGATAGGCATGCAATGACAGTTCAGTATTCTATAGATAGGCATATAATGCCAGTTCAGTATTCTATAGATAGACATGCAATGACAGTTCAGTATTCTATAGATAGGCATGTAATGCCAGTTCAGTATTCTATAGATAGGCATGTAATGACAGTTCAGTATTCTGTAGATAGGCATGCAATGACAGTTCAGTATTCTGATTTTGGCATGTAATGACAGTTCAGTATTCTGTAGATAGACATGCAATGACAGTTCGGTATTCTGTAGATAGGTATGTAATGACAGTTCAGTATTCTGTAGATAAGCATGCAATGACAGTTCAGTATTCTCATTTTGGCATGTAATGACAGTTCAGTATTCTGTAGATAGCCATGCAATGAAAGTTCAGTATTATTTAGATAGGCATGTAATGCCAGTTCAGTATTCTGTAGATAGCCATGCAATGAAAGTTCAGTATTATTTAGATAGACATGTAATGACAGTTTAGTATTATTCAGATAGACATGTAATGACAGTTCAGTATTCTGTAGATAGGCATGCAATGACAGTTCAGTATTCTGTAGATAGGCATGTAATGACAGTTCAGTATTCTGTAGATAGGCATTCAATGACAGTTCAGTATTCTGTAGATAGGCATGCAATGACAGTTCAGTATTCTGTAGATAGGCATGTAATGACAGTTCAGTATTCTGTAGATAGGCATGCATTGACAGTTCGGTATTATTTAGATAGGCATGTAATGCCAGTTCAGTATTCTGTAGATAGGCATGCAATGACAGTTCAGTATTCTGATTTTGGCATGTAATGACAGTTCAGTATTCTGTAGATAGCCATGCAATGAAAGTTCAGTATTATTTAGATAGACATGTAATGACAGTTCAGTATTATGTAGATAGGCATGTAATGACAGTTCAGTATTCTGTAGATAGGCATGCAATGACAGTTCAGTATTCTGTAGATAGACATGCAATGACAGTTCAGTATTATTTAGATAGACAAGTAATGACAGTTCAGTATTCTGTAGATAGGCATGTAATGACAGTTCAGTATTCTATAGATAGGCATGCAATGACAGTTCAGTATTCTGTAGATAGGCATGCAATGACAGTTCAGTATTTTGATTTTAGCATGTAATGACAGTTCAGTATTCTGTAGATAGCCATGCAATGACAGTTCAGTATTCTGATTTTGGCATGTAATGACAGTTCAGTATTCTGTAGATAGCCATGCAATGACAGTTCAGTATTATTTAGATAGACATGTATTGACAGTTCAGTATTCTGTAGATAGGCATGTAATGCCAGTTCAGTATTCTGTAGATAGGCATACAATGACAGTTCAGTATTATTTAGATAGACATGTAATGACAGTTCAGTATTTTGTAGATAGGCATGTAATGACAGTTCAGTATTCTGTTGATAGACATGCAATGACAGTTCAGTATTATTTAGATAAACATGTAATGACAGTTCAGTATTCTGTAGATAGGCATGTAATGACAGTTCAGGATTCTATAGATAGGCATGCAATGAAAGTTCAGTATTCTGTAGATAGGCATGCAATGACAGTTCAGTATTCTGCAGATAGGCATGCAATGACAGTTCAGTATTCTATAGATAGGCATGTAATGCCAGTTCAGTATTCTGTAGATAGGCATGCAATGACAGTTCAGTATTCTGCATATAGGCATGCAATGTTAGTTCAGTATTCTATAGATAGACATGTAATGACAGTTCAGTATTCTGTAGATAGGCATGTAATGCCAGTTCAGTATTCTGTAGATAGGCATGCAATGACAGTTCAGTATTCTGATTTTGGCATGTAATGACAGTTCAGTATTCTGTAGATAGCCATGCAATGACAGTTCAGTATTATTTAGATAGACATGTAATGACAGTTCAGTATTCTGTAGATAGACATGTAATGACAGTTCAGTATTATTTAGATAGACATGCAATGAAAGTTCAGTACTATGTAGATAGACATGCAATGACAGTTCAGTATTCTGTAGATAGACATGCAATGACAGTTCAGTATTATTTAGATAGACATGTAAATAAGTTCAGTATTCTGTAGATAGGCATGTAATGACAGTTCAGTATTCTGTAGATAGACATGCAATGACAGTTCAGTATTATGTAGATAGGCATGGAATGACAGTTCAGTATTCTGTAGATAAACATGCAATGACAGTTCAGTATTCTATAGATAGGCATGTAATGACAGTTCAGTATTCTGTAGATAGACATGCAATGACAGTTCGGTATTCTGCAGATAGACATGCAATGACAGTTCAGTATTATGAAGATAGGCATGGAATGACAGTTCAGTATTCTGCAGATAGGCATGCAATGACAGTTCAGTATTCTATAGATAGGCATGTAATGCCAGTTCAGTATTCTATAGATAGGCATGCAATGACAGTTCAGTATTCTGATTTTGGCATGTAATGACAGTTCAGTATTCTGTAGATATACATGCAATGACAGTTCAGTATTATGTAGATAGCCATGCAATGACAGTTCAGTATTCTGTAGATAGCCATGCAATGACAGTTCAGTATTTTGATTTTGGCATGTAATGACAGTTCAGTATTCTGTAGATAGCCATGCAATGACAGTTCAGTATTCTGATTTTGACATGAAATGACAGTTCAGTATTCTGTAGATAGCCATGCAATGACAGTTCAGTATTATTTAGATATACATGTAATGACAGTTCAGTATTCTGTAGATAGCCATGCAATGAAAGTTCAGTATTATGTAGATATACATGCAATGACAGTTCGGTATTCTGCAGATAGGCATGCAATGACAGTTCAGTATTATGTAGATAGCCATGCAATGACAGTTCAGTATTCTATAGATAGGCATGTAAACCCAGTTCAGTATTCTGTAGATAGCCATGCAATGACAGTTCAGTATTTTGATTTCGGCATGTAATGACAGTTCAGTATTCTGTAGATAGGCATGTAATGACAGTTCAGTATTCTGTAGATAGCCATGCAATGACAGTTCAGTATTCTGATTTTGACATGAAATGACAGTTCAGTATTATAGGCATGTAATGACAGTTCAGTATTCAGTAGATAGCCATGCACTGACAGTTCAGTATTCTGATTTTGACATGAAATGACAGTTCAGTATTCTGTAGATAGCCATGCAATGACAGTTCAGTATTATTTAGATAGGCATGTAATGACAGTTCAGTATTCTGTAGATAGGTATGCAATGACAGTTCAGTATTCTGATTTTGGCATGTAATGACAGTTCAGTATTCTGTAGATAGACATGCAATGACAGTTCAGTATTATGTAGATAGGCATAGACTGACAGTTCGGTATTCTGCAGATAGGCATGCAATGACAGTTCAGTATTCTATAGATAGGCATGTAATGACAGTTCAGTATTCTGTAGATAGACATGCAATGACAGTTCAGTATTATGTAGATAGGCATGGAATGACAGTTCGGTATTATGCAGATAGGCATGCAATGACAGTTCAGTATTCTATAGATAGGCATGTAATGACAGTTCAGTATTCTGTAGATAGACATGCAATGACAGTTCAGTTTTATGTAGATAGGCATGGAATGACAGTTCGGTATTCTGCAAATAGGCATGCAATGACAGTTCAGTATTCTATAGATAGGCATGTGATGACAGTTCAGTATTCTGTAGATAGCCATGCAATGACATTACAGTATTCTGTAGATAGACATGCAATGACAGTTCAGTATTATGTAGATAGGCATGGAATGACAGTTCGGTATTCTGCAGATAGGCATGCAATGACAGTTCAGTATTCTGTAGATAGCCATGCAATGACAGTTCAGTATTCTGATTTTGACATGAAATGACAGTTCAGTATTCTGTAGATAGCCATGCAATGACAGTTCAGTATTATTTAGATATACATGTAATGACAGTTCAGTATTCTGTAGATAGCCATGCAATGAAAGTTCAGTATTATGTAGATATACATGCAATGACAGTTCGGTATTCTGCAGATAGGCATGCAATGACAGTTCAGTATTATGTAGATAGCCATGCAATGACAGTTCAGTATTCTATAGATAGGCATGTAAACCCAGTTCAGTATTCTGTAGATAGCCATGCAATGACAGTTCAGTATTTTGATTTCGGCATGTAATGACAGTTCAGTATTCTGTAGATAGGCATGTAATGACAGTTCAGTATTCTGTAGATAGCCATGCAATGACAGTTCAGTATTCTGATTTTGACATGAAATGACAGTTCAGTATTATAGGCATGTAATGACAGTTCAGTATTCAGTAGATAGCCATGCACTGACAGTTCAGTATTCTGATTTTGACATGAAATGACAGTTCAGTATTCTGTAGATAGCCATGCAATGACAGTTCAGTATTATTTAGATAGGCATGTAATGACAGTTCAGTATTCTGTAGATAGGTATGCAATGACAGTTCAGTATTCTGATTTTGGCATGTAATGACAGTTCAGTATTCTGTAGATAGACATGCAATGACAGTTCAGTATTATGTAGATAGGCATAGACTGACAGTTCGGTATTCTGCAGATAGGCATGCAATGACAGTTCAGTATTCTATAGATAGGCATGTAATGACAGTTCAGTATTCTGTAGATAGACATGCAATGACAGTTCAGTATTTTGTAGATAGGCATGGAATGACAGTTCGGTATTCTGCAGATAGGCATGCAATGACAGTTCAGTATTCTATAGATAGGCATGTAATGACAGTTCAGTATTCTGTAGATAGACATGCAATGACAGTTCAGTTTTATGTAGATAGGCATGGAATGACAGTTCGGTATTCTGCAAATAGGCTTGCAATGACAGTTCTGTATTCTATAGATAGGCATGTGATGACAGTTCAGTATTCTGTAGATAGCCATGCAATGACAGTTCAGTATTATGTAGATAGGCATGGAATGACAGTTCGGTATTCTGCAGATAGGCATGCAATGACAGTTCAGTATTCTATAGATAGGCATGTAATGACAGTTCAGTATTCTGTAGATAGACATGCAATGACAGTTCAGTATTATGTAGATAGGCATGGAATGACAGTTCAGTATTTTGATTTCGGCATGTAATGACAGTTCAGTATTCTGATTTTGACATGAAATGACAGTTCAGTATTCTGTAGATAGCCATGCAATGACAGTTCAGTATTATTTAGATAGGCATGTAATGACAGTTCAGTATTCTGTAGATAGGTATGCAATGACAGTTCAGTATTCTGATTTTGGCATGTAATGACAGTTCAGTATTCTGTAGATAGACATGCAATGACAGTTCAGTATTATGAAGATAGGCATAGACTGACAGTTCGGTATTCTGCAGATAGGCATGCAATGACAGTTCAGTATTCTATAGATAGGCATGTAATGACAGTTCAGTATTCTGTAGATAGACATGCAATGACAGTTCAGTATTATGTAGATAGGCATGGAATGACAGTTCGGTATTCTGCAGATAGGCATGCAATGACAGTTCGGTATTCTATAGATAGGCATGTAATGACAGTTCAGTATTCTGTAGATAGACATGCAATGACAGTTCAGTTTTATGTAGATAGGCATGGAATGACAGTTCGGTATTCTGCAAATAGGCATGCAATGACAGTTCAGTATTCTATAGATAGGCATGTGATGACAGTTCAGTATTCTGTAGATAGCCATGCAATGACATTACAGTATTCTGTAGATAGACATGCAATGACAGTTCAGTATTATGTAGATAGGCATGGAATGACAGTTCGGTATTCTGCAGATAGGCATGCAATGACAGTTCGGTATTCTATGGGTATGCATGTAATGACAGTTCAGTATTCTGTAGATAGACATGCAATGACAGTTCAGTATTATGTAGATAGGCATGGAATGACAGTTCGGTATTCTGCAGATAGGCGTGCAATGACAGTTTAGTATTCTATAGATAGGCATGTAATGACAGTTCAGTATTCTGTAGATAGACATGCAATGACAGTTCAGTATTATGAAGATTGGCATGGAATGACAGTTCGGTATTCTGCAGATAGGCATGCAATGACAGTTCAGTATTCTATAGATAGGCATGTAATGCCAGTTCAGTATTCTATAGATAGGCATGCAATGACAGTTCAGTATTCTGATTTTGGCATGTAATGACAGTTCAGTATTCTGTAGATAGACATGCAATGACAGTTCGGTATTCTGTAGATAGGCATGTTATGACAGTTCAGTATTCTGTAGATAGGCATGTAATGACAGTTCAGTATTCTGTAGATAGGCATGCAATGACAGTTCAGTATTCTGATTTTGGCATGTAATGACAGTTCAGTATTCTGTAGATAGCCATGCAATGACAGTTCAGTATTATGTAGATAGGCATGGAATGACAGTTCAGTACTCTGTAGATAGCCATGCAATGACAGTTCGGTATTCTGTAGATAGGCATGTAATGCCAGTTCAGTATTCTGTAGATAGGCATGCAATGACAGTTCAGTATTCTGATTTTGGCATGTAATGACAGTTCAGTAATCTGTAGATAGCCATGCAATGACAGTTCAGTATTATGTAGATAGACATGCAATGACAGTTCGGTATTCTGTAGATAGGCATGTAATGACAGTTCAGTATTCTGTAGATAGACATGCAATCATGACAGTTCGGTATTCTGTAGATAGGCATGTAATGACAGTTCAGTATTCTGTAGATAGGCATGTAATGACAGTTCAGTATTCTGTAGATAGCCATGCAATGACAGTTCAGTATTCTGATTTTGGCATGTAATGACAGTTCAGTATTCTGTAGATAGCCATGCAATGACAGTTCAGTATTATGTAGATAGGCATGGAATGACAGTTCGGTATTCTGCAGATAGGCATGCAATGACAGTTCAGTATTCTATAGATAGGCATGTAATGCCAGTTCAGTATTCTATATATAGGCATGCAATGACAGTTCAGTCTTCTGATTTTGGCATGTAATGACAGTTCAGTATTCTGTAGATAGACATGCAATGACAGTTCGGTATTCTGTAGATAGGCATGTAATGCCAGTTCAGTATTCTGTAGATAGGCATGCAATGACAGTTCAGTATTCTGATTTTGGCATGTAATGACAGTTCAGTATTCTGTAGATAGCCATGCAATGAAAGTTCAGTATTATTTAGATAGACATGTAATGACGGTTCAGTATTATGTAGATATGCATGTAATGACAGTTCAGTATTCTGTAGATAGGCATGCAATGACAGTTCGGTATTCTGTAGATAGGCATGTAATGCCAGTTCAGTATTCTGTAGATAGCCATGCAATGACAGTTCAGTATTCTGATTTTGGCATGTAATGACAGTTCAGTATTCTGTAGATAGCCATGCAATGAAAGTTCAGTATTATTTAGATAGACATGTAATGACAGTTCAGTATTATGTAGATAGGCATGCAATGACAGTTCAGTATTCTGTAGATAGGCATGCAATGACAGTTCAGTATTCTGTAGATAGGCATGTAATGACAGTTCAGTATTCTGTAGATAGGCATGCAATGACAGTTCAGTATTCTGTAGATAGGCATGTAATGACAGTTCAGTATTATTTAGATAGGCATGTAATGCCAGTTCAGTATTCTGTAGATAGGCATGCAATGACAGTTCAGTATTCTGATTTTGGCATGTAATGACAGTTCAGTATTCTGTAGATAGCCATGCAATGAAAGTTCATTATTATTTAGATAGACATGTAATGACAGTTCAGTATTATGTAGATAGGTATGTAATGACAGTTCAGTATTCTGTAGATAGGCATGCAATGACAGTTCAGTATTCTGTAGATAGACATGCAATGACAGTTCGGTATTCTGTAGATAGCCATGCAATGACAGTTCGGTATTCTGCAGATAGGCATGCAATGACAGTTCAGTATTCTATAGATAGGCATATAATGCCAGTTCAGTATTCTATAGATAGACATGCAATCACAGTTCAGTATTCTATAGATAGGCATGTAATGCCAGTTCAGTATTCTATAGATAGGCATGTAATGACAGTTCAGTATTCTGTAGATAGGCATGCAATGACAGTTCAGTATTCTGATTTTGGCATGTAATGACAGTTCAGTATTCTGTAGATAGACATGCAATGACAGTTCGGTATTCTGTAGATAGGTATGTAATGACAGTTCAGTATTCTGTAGATAGGCATGCAATGACAGTTCAGTATTCTCATTTTGGCATGTAATGACAGTTCAGTATTCTGTAGATAGCCATGCAATGAAAGTTCAGTATTATTTAGATAGGCATGTAATGCCAGTTCAGTATTCTGTAGATAGCCATGCAATGAAAGTTCAGTATTATTTAGATAGACATGTAATGACAGTTTAGTATTATTCAGATAGACATGTAATGACAGTTCAGTATTCTGTAGATAGGCATGCAATGACAGTTCAGTATTCTGTAGATAGGCATGTAATGACAGTTCAGTATTCTGTAGATAGGCATTCAATGACAGTTCAGTATTCTGTAGATAGGCATGCAATGACAGTTCAGTATTCTGTAGATAGGCATGTAATGATAGTTCAGTATTCTGTAGATAGGCATGCATTGACAGTTCGGTATTATTTAGATAGGCATGTAATGCCAGTTCAGTATTCTGTAGATAGGCATGCAATGACAGTTCAGTATTCTGATTTTGGCATGTAATGACAGTTCAGTATTCTGTAGATAGCCATGCAATGAAAGTTCAGTATTATTTAGATAGACATGTAATGACAGTTCAGTATTATGTAGATAGGCATGTAATGACAGTTCAGTATTCTGTAGATAGGCATGCAATGACAGTTCAGTATTCTGTAGATAGACATGCAATGACAGTTCAGTATTATTTAGATAGACAAGTAATGACAGTTCAGTATTCTGTAG
The DNA here is from genome assembly GCA_037043455.1 of Cyrtodaria siliqua. Taxonomy (NCBI): domain Eukaryota; kingdom Metazoa; phylum Mollusca; class Bivalvia; order Adapedonta; family Hiatellidae; genus Cyrtodaria; species Cyrtodaria siliqua. Next base: position 25,228 of record JAWPHD010013847.1, on the reverse strand, counting down.
ATAGGCATGTAATGACAGTTCAGTATTCTATAGATAGGCATGTAATGACAGTTCAGTATTCTGTAGATAGCCATGCAATGACAGTTCAGTATTCTGATTTTGGCATGTAATGACAGTTCAGTATTCTGTAGATAGCCATGCAATGACAGTTCAGTATTATTTAGATAGACATGTATTGACAGTTCAGTATTCTGTAGATAGGCATGTAATGCCAGTTCAGTATTCTGTAGATAGGCATACAATGACAGTTCAGTATTATTTAGATAGACATGTAATGACAGTTCAGTATTTTGTAGATAGGCATGTAATGACAGTTCAGTATTCTGTTGATAGACATGCAATGACAGTTCAGTATTATTTAGATAAACATGTAATGACAGTTCAGTATTCTGTAGATAGGCATGTAATGACAGTTCAGGATTCTATAGATAGGCATGCAATGAAAGTTCAGTATTCTGTAGATAGGCATGCAATGACAGTTCAGTATTCTGCAGATAGGCATGCAATGACAGTTCAGTATTCTATAGATAGGCATGTAATGCCAGTTCAGTATTCTGTAGATAGGCATGCAATGACAGTTCAGTATTCTGCATATAGGCATGCAATGACAGTTCAGTATTCTATAGATAGACATGTAATGACAGTTCAGTATTCTGTAGATAGGCATGTAATGCCAGTTCAGTATTCTGTAGATAGGCATGCAATGACAGTTCAGTATTCTGATTTTGGCATGTAATGACAGTTCAGTATTCTGTAGATAGCCATGCAATGACAGTTCAGTATTATTTAGATAGACATGTAATGACAGTTCAGTATTCTGTAGATAGACATGTAATGACAGTTCAGTATTATTTAGATAGACATGCAATGAAAGTTCAGTACTATGTAGATAGACATGCAATGACAGTTCAGTATTCTGTAGATAGACATGCAATGACAGTTCAGTATTATTTAGATAGACATGTAAATAAGTTCAGTATTCTGTAGATAGGCATGTAATGACAGTTCAGTATTCTGTAGATAGACATGCAATGACAGTTCAGTATTATGTAGATAGGCATGGAATGACAGTTCAGTATTCTGTAGATAAACATGCAATGACAGTTCAGTATTCTATAGATAGGCATGTAATGACAGTTCAGTATTCTGTAGATAGACATGCAATGACAGTTCGGTATTCTGCAGATAGGCATGCAATGACAGTTCAGTATTCTATAGATAGGCATGGAATGACAGTTCGGTATTCTGTAGATAGACATGCAATGACAGTTCGGTATTCTGCAGATAGGCATGCAATGACAGTTCAGTATTCTATAGATAGGCATGGAATGACAGTTCAGTATTCTGTAGATAGACATGCAATGACAGTTCAGTATTATGTAGATAGGCATGCAATGACAGTTCAGTATTCTGCAGATAGGCATGCAATGACAGTTCAGTATTCTATAGATAGGCATGTAATGACAGTTCAGTATTCTGTAGATAGGCATGCAATGACAGTTCAGTATTCTGATTTTGGCATGTAATGACAGTTCAGTATTCTGTAGATAGCCATGCAATGACAGTTCATTATTATTTAGATAGACATGTAATGACAGTTCAGTATTCTGTAGATAGGCATGTAATGACAGTTCAGTATTCTGTAGATAGACATGCAATGACAGTTCAGTATTATTTAGATAGACATGTAATGACAGTTCAGTATTCTGTAGATAGGCATGTAATGCCAGTTCAGTATTCTGTAGATAGGCATGTAATGACAGTTCAGTATTCTGTAGATAGACATGCAATGACAGTTCAGTATTATGTAGATAGGCATGGAATGACAGTTCGGTATTCTGCAGATAGGCATGCAATGACAGTTCAGTATTCTATAGATAGGCATGTACTGACAGTTCAGTATTCTGTAGATAGACATGCAATGACAGTTCAGTATTATGTAGATAGGCATGGAATGACAGTTCGGTATTCTGCAGATAGGCATGCAATGACAGTTCAGTATTCTATAGATAGGCATGTAATGACAGTTCAGTATTCTGTAGATAGACATGCAATGACAGTTTAGTATTATTTAGATAGACATGTAATGACAGTTCAGTATTCTGTAGATAGGCATGTAATGCCAGTTCAGTATTCTGTAGATAGGCATGTAATGACAGTTCAGTATTCTGTAGATAGACATGCAATGACAGTTCAGTATTATGTAGATAGGCATGGAATGACAGTTCAGTATTCTGATTTTGGCATGTAATGACAGTTCAGTATTATGTATATAGGCACACAATTACAGTTCAGTATTATGTAGATAGGCATGCAGTATTCTGTATATAAGCATGCAATGACAGTTCAGTATTCTATAGATAGGCATGCAATGACAGTTCAGTACATGTCTAACTAAATAATACTGAACTGTCATTGCATGTCTATCTACAGAATACTGAACTGTCATTACATGCCTATCTACAGAATACTGAACTGTCATTACATGTCTATCTAAATAATACTGAACTGTCATTGCATGGCTATCTACAGAATACTGAACTGTCATTACATGCCAAAATCAGAATACTGTCGCTTTCGTTCCGTGTAGTTGTCGCTGGGACAGTGAGTGCTGTCTGGAGATGTTCCGCTGGTTCCTAAATCCGCTATGTGTGGTGAACCCTACTTCCGCTACTGTTGGGTTTGACCGTTATGGGTAGCTTTCCTCGCAAACCCCGCCTAGCGGAAGCCTGTTGGCTGGTGACAAGTTACAATCAAGCAAGGCTGCCTCCTGAACTCTCCGCTGAGTAAACAATACAAAGTTCTCGTGGTGTTTGGCAGGTTTACACGATCGGAGAACTCCATAGTATGCACCCTGACGGGTACGGAGAGGCCCGCCGTGGTCTTCTACAGCTTGTCGTCTGGTCTTCTCAATGTGATACTTCGTCACGCCGCCCCGCCGCTGGTCCCGATGATTATCTCTGTGTCGGTAGTCGTCGTTGAAAGTCAGAGCTGTGTCTGCTCCCGTCGAGTGTTGAGTGAGAAATCCAATGCAAAATCAAAGTACTGAAAGTGCTGATGGACGGTGCCACTCAGAAAGTATTGATCAAATTCAAATTCAGAAAAAAAAATGTTTGCCTACTAAGTTGGTAGACATTTGTGCAAAATATTTTTGAAATCGGATGAGGCATTACCAAAGTTATGGGACCGGACGGACAGACGGACAAGACAATTATATATGTCTTCGCCTAATCGGCGGCGAATAAAAAGTGAAGTTATGTAGACATGTTTAAATTTTATAAGTATCAAAGGGGATTAATTGTGAAATGAAAATGTTAAAGAAAGTTGGTCACAACATACGTATACACGAGAGCTCGGTTCCTTTCGAAAACCAATCAGATTCAATCATGCAGGCCAGAGTTATCGCCCCTTGAATGTAAACAGGATTTCTGCAAAGACGTTTTCGGCTAAACCAAAACAAACTTCATTGAGTTAGGATAATAGACTCTATGAATACTGTGAATCATGGGGTCTTGAAGTTACAGATATAGAAGGCAGTAGAGTTTTAAGGCTATATTATGTGGTGAAAGAGAAGTTTGATTTTGAAACATATCTAGAAACATTATGCTCCAAACAATTAAGAAGTTGTACAACAAAAATAAGATTATCCGCTCATTGTTTAAGAATAGAAACAGGTAGATTACTCAAGAGGGAGAACAGAGAGAAACGAAAGAGTGTGCGAAATTTGTAACACTAACGATATTGAAGACGAGTACCATTTTATTTTGATCTGTACTACTTACTCTAACATTAGAAACAAATACATTCCTAAATATTACACAACTAGACCAAGCATGTTTAAATTTGTGGAATTGTTGCAGTCATTAAACAAAAAGGTTATTCTTAGTTTGGGTAAATTCATTTCCGATGCACTTGTATTAAGGCTATCTACATCCATTTTAACAGACTAAAAAAACAAAAACAACACTAGATATCTTATTTTAGAACATCCTCGTTTATCATTGACATACCATAATATGTGTATGTTTTTGATTGTTTAAATATGTATGAAACACAAAAATAAACATAGTGATTATTTTGTTGTATTTGCAATGTTAATATCTGTCACGTGTGTGTATATTATAATTATCATGTATTTGTAATGATGAAAAACTGTAATAGTTTAAGTCAATAAAAGTATCTATCTATCTATCTATCTATCTATCTATCTATCTATCTATCTATCTATCTATCTATCTATCTATCTATCTATCTATCTATAAAAATGTAATATATAAAAAAAAAATACATGTAGTCTTTGGTGAAAATAATTGTATGCTTTGATAAAGAGATGTCTGTGTTACATAGTTATATAATCTATTCTACTCTCGAATCTATGAACGGCCTTTACCATGATGTTATGTGATAAAGGTTTCTATTCAATATCATGGTAATCGAATTATTTACTCTTCAAATGTGCATGTAATGAATGTAATTATTAAAAAAAAATACATCAAAATCAGTATGTTGCAGACAAGGTGTCCATAGATTAACAAGTGTTTGCCAAGAATAATCTTTATTATTGGTATAAATATTGCTGATCCGTCATGTATTCTGCTGTGTGAATTCCACTTGAAATCTGCCCAAGTGTTTGTCACAAATTTAAATTATCAATTTGAATTGTTACGTTATTTAATGTCATTCATTTCTTGGTCTGGTTATTGACCCCACCTCGGATATTATTTTAACAATGTTGATTATATTACATCTTTATTTGTGATAACTGTTACACAACAGATGTACGGTACGGCACGGATTCTATTCATTATCCAATTACATCTGATATATATATCTATTTCAAGTATGCATGCTAATTGTTCTTATATATGATATAAATAAATTAATTATACAATATCTTTTGTCGTTATATACATCCTGCATATTAGAGTCGTTACTAAACTATTCATTGCTACTTTCGGTATTCTCCGTACTACGCACCTGCTATTTTCGTTATATTTCGGAATGTACGGTACGGTACGGCTTTTGCCCCCATCCTCATGTAGTAATATATGCGCATTAATTTGCACGGGATCAAATCCCTTCCAAAACAGTGTATTACTTAAATTTAAGTTAAATCACTTAATGTTTACCAACGCTTACATTTTTATCAATATTTGTCAATATAGGTATGAAACCACTATTTATTTTCTCCATAGACACCAATGTTAAAGTGTCACATATTAATGATTTGCTGCAACTTCAACTCAAGTATGGATAATGCAGCAGTGTAATGTTCATATAGAAAACTAGTTTTCCACTTGAAAAATTCACCAGAAAACGTGGGGTCACGTGACATGTAAGAAACATCGTGTTTGTTTACTAAACATGTCAAGGGAACAGCTGTTTTCAGTGATGGTTGCTCACAAAGTGTAAGCATAGAGTCGAAATTTCGAAAATGTTCATCAGTGATCCAGTAATACCTATTAATACACTTCTTATACATACAACAACAAAATCGAACAGCAATGGGCAGCTTCCCCTACTTATTATGCCCATTTCCATCAAAAATGGAGGGATTACTTTTTATTATAGGAACTACATTCGGCTATACATGTAATTAGTGGTGGTAAACTATACGGATCTTTTGCTCATTTACAGCCTTGAAAATGGTACTACTTATATCGCGTTGTAATCAAGTGCTCTTTAGTTTCTAGTAGAAATTCGTTGTTCGCAAGATTTGATAGTTGTATACCGATATGTTGTGTGGGTTGAAACATTCAGCTTCCGTCACTGATACATTTACTCCATTGAGATATACTGAACCGATAAGGAAACGTTACACATTTGATCATGTTACTTTTATTATAGATAGCGGGTGTGTTATAGTCAGGACTTTATACATATCACAACGCACACTTTCCAGTCACCAATTTAATTTTATATACTAATCCAAAATAAGTCAACATAAAACGTATCTCTTATCAGAGTACAGTCCTATTTAAATTTGTCCTAATTCTAACAGTTAAATGTAACCGAATTCGAATTACCAAAACGTGAGTCTAGCGGACTGATGATTGCAAGCTTAAAAGTGCCTAAAACATAGACATGACTTCAACTCAAGACTTGCTTATAGACTGCCTCAGAACACGGAGCGGACCCATTTTATACATGATCTCTTGCGGCAAGGCCGTGAGAATCTGTCCAAACCGCCACACGGTTCCTGACTTATTGCTGCTAATATGGCCAGCATTCAATCTCTTGTGACGCCAGTATGTGGTTCAGCTTTCGACCAAACACAAATTATACTCATAAATAGCAGCCATATGGATTATGCATGACAACAAAGTCAGCGCTACCGGTCTTTTTAATGAGATTATTGGACATATAATATAGTAAACAGCACATCAGATATTAATTATATGGCTGTATTTATGTAACTGACCAACTTAAATGCATGCACATGTCACATAGTTGCCTTAAGCAAAGTACTGATGCAACTACCAACATTTCGGTCAACATTATGCTTAACCAATATAATGAAACACGAAGTCTATATTCTGTACTTTGATAGGATGCGAGATACTATAAGATATTGCAATATATGATCAAGAAACAATAAAAACCAATGCGACTTTAACACATTGGCAACATGTGGTGCTCGTTTTACTGAAGTCGATTTGAATGAGGTTTTCAATATGTAACACATGTTTGGAGAGCAACGCAAATTTAGAAATATATTGGACATTGGACTTTGGACATTGGCGATTGTCCAATATCAAAATAATTTGACTTTGGACATTCGACCGGAATCACCAAAAACTAAATAATTTGACACTGGACATTGGAAATGAATCTCCATTATCAAAATAATTTGACTTTGGGCATTGGCGAATCTCCAATATCAAATTAATTTGACTTTTGACATTCGACCCCGATGTCCAATATCATTCGACCCCAATGTCCAATATCAAAATAATTTGACTTTGGATATTCGACCGGAATCACCAAAAACTAAATAATTTGACACTGGACATTGGAAATGAATCTCCATTATCAAAATAATTTGACTTTGGGCATTGGCGAATCTCCAATATCAAATTAATTTGACTTTTGACATTCGACCCCGATGTCCAATATCATTCGACCCCAATGTCCAATATCAAAATAATTTGACTTTGGACATTGGCGAATCTCCAATATCAAATTAATTTAACTTTGGATATTCGACCCAAATAATTTGACTTTGGACATTCGACCTGAATGTCCAATATCAAAATATTTTGACTTGGGACATTGGCAAATCTCCAATATCATATTAATTTGACTTTCGACATTCGACCCGAATGTCCAATATCAATATGACTTTGGACATTTGACCCGAATGTCCAATATCAAATTAATTTGACTTTGGACATTTGACCCGAATGTCCAATATCAAATTAATTTGATTTTGAACATTCGATTCGAATCTCCAATATCAAATTAATTTGACTTTAGACATTCGACCCCAATCTCCAATATCAAACTAATTCGACTTTGGACATTCAAATGTCCAAAGAGATTCGGGTCGAAAGTCAAATAAGTTTGATAGTGGAGTTTTGCCAATGTCCAAAGTGAAATTATTTTGATATTGGAGATTTATTTTCAATGTCCAATGTCAAATTATTTAGTTATTGGTGATTCCGGTCGAATGTCCAAAGTCAAATTATTTCGATATTGGGACGTTCGCCAATGTCCAAAGTCCAATATATTTCTAAAATCATGTTGCTTGTTTGGAGTAGGTATTTCGAAGTAAACTATAGTTTGTGTAAATGGCGAGGCTCGCCCTAAATGAGCGAAGCGAAGCCGTTGGTATGTTTCATGCCGGTATGCTGTTGAAGAGGGTGGCTGCGCACTTTAATTGCTCTAGAATGACAACACTCATGTTGAGAGTGTGCAATACACAGACCGGAAGTGTATAAGATCCCCCGCGTAGTAGACTGATACTGCACATCTTTGTAAAATTTGAAAATAAGAGGGCCAAACATTTGAAAATCTTTAGTCGCTCCTTAGGAAAAAGAGTTGGTTGAACTATAAACGTGTTATATTGTCTTCTTCAATTACCCACGGTGACTTACTCCGTCTACTCTGTTTTCATAAGTCGACCGTATCGAAATGAATCATCCGTGGATATCAGACGATATTATCAGAGCAGAACAGTGTGTGTGTGTGTGTGTGTGTATATGGTGTTTTACGTCATTTTCAACACATGTAAGGTTATATTTGACGGTCGATTTTTTTGTGGTGAAGGCAGACCACCCACTTTTCCTGGGAAGAATCAGTAATGTACACCTCCAGCCATCCGTAAGAATCGACAATTCCTCACTTACAAGTCGAGCTCCCAGGGGATTCGAACCCGCAGCGGTGAGAGGCGAAGGTTTACAACGCAACGGCTTAACCATTCGTCCACGGAGACAGAGCAGAACACATATTGTATAGTGCAAACAACTCATGTTGTATGTAATATCTATGTGAACTAGTAATATCTATTATTTCGAAATAAATAATTTTTGAACCAACTCGTTCATCCAATGAGCATCGGGAGATTTTTAATGTTTATCCCTCTTATTTTCTTTCATATGAGACAAAGATTTGCAATATCTATTAAATGATTCCATTAAGTGGTTTAACTTATTTGACTTCCAAATATGGAGAAAACTAAGCCCCTACTAACTTCTGCGTTAAGTGCAATGATAAACATGTGTTTACGTTGTCAGTCATTTACCTTTAAAAGATCTTTAAGATATTTAAGGAGAACAGTTCAAGAATAATTTAAGAATCTAAAATTGTTCGTCGTATCCAATAAAGCATCGCTCGTGATGACATGCTGCCGTGTACTGATACCACTAGCATGCGGGGGATTAAGCATTGAGGCACCCCTTGTTACCCCACCCACCCCACCCCACCCAACATAAAACACCTAGACGTTATAACAATTTATGTAGTAAACGCTTCTTTTTAGTGACCCCGCACCCCCCTCCAACCCACTCACCTCACAACTCCTAAAATCTGAGAGAAATTATGAAAATTCATAAAGCCTATATTTTATTTCTTTTAACTTTTTTTCGGTTGTCAACATTCCCTCCCCGCACCGCTCACACCCCACCCCCACACGTGACACCCTTTTCCCCCACCCCCTTTTTATTTACTCGTTAAGTTACTGGAATGTGAAACAAATAAGTTCTGCGGTCGCTATCCCCACTTTTAACTTATTTCCTTAAACATCGAATATATTATCCACAGTCACCACGAGGGTTACATACATACCAATACATATTGCCTGAAACATTTTATTATCTCTATAGCAATTAAAATGTCATCATGAAAGAATGACCATATCAGTACATAATTATTGCCCGTGACATTTTACTATCTACTATAGCAAATAAAATGTCATCATGAGAGAATGATTGATTACCAGTACATTTGTATTGCCCGTGACATTTTATTATCTACTATAGCAAATAGAGTGTCATCATGAGAAAATGATCATAACAATGTATAATTATTACCCGTGACATTTTATTATCTACTATAGCAAATAGAGTGTCATCATGAGAAAATGATCATAACAATGTATAATTATTGCCCGTGACATTTTATTATCTACTATAGCAAATAAAGTGTCATCATTAGAGAATGGTTGATTACCAGTACATAATTATTGCCCGTAACATTTTATTATCTACTATAGCAAATAAAGTGTCATCATGAGAAAATGATCATAACAATGTATAATTATTACCCGTGACATTTTATTATCTACTATAGCAAATAAAGTGTCATCATTAGAGAATGGTTGATTACCAGTACATAATTATTGCCCGTGACATTGTATTATCTACTATAGCAAATAAAGTGTCATCATTAGAGAATGGTTGATTACCAGTACATAATTATTGCCCGTGACATTGTATTATCTACTATAGCAAATAAAGTGTCATCATTAGAGAATGGTTGATTACCAGTACATAATTATTGCCCGTGACATTGTATTATCTACTATAGCAAATAAAGTGTCATCATTAGAGAATGGTTGATTACCAGTACATTAGTATTGTCCTTGACATTTTATTATCTACTATAGCAAGTAAAGTGTCATCATGAGAGAATGATCATAACAATATATAATTATTACCCGTGACATTTTATTATCTACTATAGCAAATAGAGTGTCATCGTGAGCGAGAGAATGATCATAACAATGTATAATTATTACCCGTGGCATTTTATTATCTACTATAGCAAGTAAAGTGTCATCATGAGAGAATGATCATAACAATATATAATTATTACCCGTGACATTTTATTATCTACTATAGCAAGTAAAGTGTCATCATGAGAGAATGGTTGATTACCAGTACATAATTATTGCCCGTGACATTGTATTATCGACTATAGCAAATAAAGTGTCATCATTAGAGAATGGTTGATTACCAGTACATTAGTATTGTCCTTGACATTTTATTATCTACTATAGCAAATAAAGTGTCATCATGAGAGAATGATTGATAACAAGTACATAATTATTACCCGTGACATAGTATTATCTACTGTAGAAAATAAAGTGTCATCATGAGAGAATGATTAATTACAAGTACATTAGTATTGCCCGTGACATTTTATTATCTACTATAGCAAATAAAGTGCCATCATGAGAGAGAGAATGATCATAACAATGTATAATTATTACCCGTGACATTTTATTATCTACTATAGCAAATAAAGAGCCATCATCAGAGAGAGAATGATCATAACAATACATATTTATTGCCCGTGACATTTTATTATCTACTATAGCAAATAAAGTGTCATCATGAGAGAAAGATCATACCAGTATATGCTTATAACCCGTGACATTTTATTATCTACTATAGCAAATAAAGTGTCATCATGAGAGAAAGATTATACCAGTATATGCTTATAACCCGTGAGATTTTATTATCTACTATAGCAAATAAAGTGTCATCATGAGAGAAAGATCATACCAGTATATGCTTATAACCCGTGACATTTTATTATCTACTATAGCAAATAAAGTGTCATCATGAGAGAAAGATCATACCAGTATATGCTTATAACCCGTGAGATTTTATTATCTACTAAAGCAAATAACGTGTCATCATGAGAGAATGATCATACGAATACATAATTATTGTCCGTGGCATTTTATTAACTACTATAGCAAGTAAAGTGTCATCATGAGAGAATGATCATACCAGTATATAATTATTACACGTGGCAATTAACTCATATACATCAGACACATTTCACGGATTTTCATTTAAAACTTAGCATTCAGCGCATACTTGTTTAAAACACGGTCGTGTGTTTTCCATGTTTGACTTGTACAGTTGTATTAGTCTTTATGAGAATAGCACTGTACTTTTTATACAGAGTATCGTTACGATCGTGCGGAAAGAAGTGAGTCCAAACGTGAGTGTCATCTATGTAGTGACTGTTCGGTAAGTTGTGATGTCCACATATTGCCGAATCATTAAATGGCTCTCGTGAAAGACGAAGAGCATTCCAATTATTGCGATTCGTAAAATCTATAAAACATTTTTTCTTTTTGACCAGCTGGTGCGTAATCAAGGATTGGTCGATACCCCATTCGTAACTAAATACTTTTTTAAACGGTAAAACGCAATCTACAATCGTTTCGTTACAATCCATAACCTCTTCCCAGGTCGCCGCATCCATGGAAATAAAACACATCGGAATTGTTCCACCAACTGCGTGCATAAATTGCCAAATATTAATTGGTGTTTTGCTTTTCAACGGATTGAGTAAATTTTTTGATGTCGGAAATGCATCTACATCGCCAGTTATAATAGTTTCTCTCCCGCGTATTACACCACTTTTGTACGCATACATCCGGCTCGTTTGTGCAATCAGCACACACAATTCGTCAGTGGTTGTTATCGGCGTCACAACAACACCTTCTGCACGAAGTCTTGCCATGTATCCGTCAACCGATGTGTCGTTTGGAGTATGTACCAGGTACATATGTACTCTCACTGGAACTTCAAAATGAATGTTCAGCCATAATCTAGATGACAGTATAGCCGCTTCTTTGTACGGAAATAATTTCTTGTTGTGAAACTGCGTGTTCCTCGACAAACATAACCCCATAGAAATCCATACATAATCAGTAACTGTATCGTTTTCGTCCCTGTAGTAAGCATTCTGTTTTTTGAATGACTGATTTGTTCCAAACTTTAGTAAGGGTATGTGCACATGTTTCGATACGTACATCGTATACCCCATAATCATCAGTGCAGTCAAAACTACGCACACTAGAAATACTATCCGCATTTTAAATACTATCCGCACGTTAACTTAAGTATATATTTTAAGAATGATCCCAACGTTTTAACTATTGCAATCTATTCAAACTGGTTTGCTTTCACAGTGGTGGATCAGGTACCTCCACAACAACAGTAATGATGAGCCTATTCGAGAGTACTGGCCATGTTTTGATTTAAAGAAATAGAATATTTCCAGCGGGGTTATATCGTCCCAGATAAATTACCTGGTTTTCGGGACTTGTAATTCATCGATATCAAGAGGCCGCAAGCCCGCGGTTTGGATGTGATTCATGTCCCAATCACCAGGTTTTGATCGCGCACAATATAAACCCGCTGAATATGTATGATTTCTTATCTGACATGGGTTTTTTATATATCATGATACCCATTTTGTCGAGAGATTGCACAACATACAAACACAATGTCACAACTTACATTCTCTCAACATCAAGTCCCAACCACCAGGTTTTTATCTCGCACAATATAAACCTGCTGCAAATATTTTATTTCACAAACAAATCGACCGTCATGTACGGCCAAAAATGTGCTAAAAATGACGTAAAACACCATTTAAACAAAACAAAACAAAACAAAACAATGTATATGCTGCTGTACTTACTAAAATATTACTTTACACATTGGTAGATGCATTTATATTGTTAATATTCTAAAGAGTTAATTACAGTTCTCCGACGCTTGTTTACGTTATAAAACATAATTTTATGCGCATTAATTTGTAGAGGATCAAATCCCTTCAAAAACAGCGTATTATTTAAACTTAAATTAAAATCACTGAATGTTTACCAACGCTTACATATTTATCAATATAGGTCAATATACGGATATTTTGCCCATTTACAGCCTTGCAAATGGTACTACTTTCATCGCGCTGTAATCTGGTGATCTTTGGTTTCTAGTAGAAATTCGTTGTTCGCCAGATTTCCCACTACATATGACGGGTGCCTAACGGCACCGTCCAAAAAGACAATGACAAATAGTAAGATTATGTGAAATGCAAATCAAAATATATCCTAACTAATGAGGAAGAGATGTATTTAGGGCTAATGACCATATACTAATTAAAAAATACCCCCACTGGAAAGAGTTTTGACTTTAAAGAATGCAGCTATACCGTTGAGTTAGTTTTTTTGATGAGGGAAAATGGTTGCAAACAAAAAGGCCGATATCATGGAAACCATTAAGAAAACAAATATTCCACCAGTATCGGTTTTAAGGAGTATCGATGAAGTGGACAGCATCATTGACATCATTTCCGACGGAATGGCATATATTAAAATTTTACAGCAGAACAAACATACAGCTACATGGCTTCATTGTTTCCAATGTACATACTTATACGGAAGTATGGATATTAAAAGCGTCCATGTTGTTTTTTGTCTTTAAAAGCTATAATAGCGTAAACTCGTGAGAAACGAGGAAATAATATTTCGCTTTATATACCATCTCACATACAGGACAAATGATCATTCATGCCTAGAAAAAGGTTCTTACAAATAGCAAAAGTAAAGGAGATTTAAACTATTGTAAATAAAACACCTAGCTGAAGGTGCCCATGAACTCTTGGAGAGGACCATCATAATATACATCAGACATTGAAAATAGCATATGCCTGTGTAGTTGTCCTTGAATCTAACCACGGGAAATCTGATACCATGATAATTATACATTTATTGCTATACAGCCAAGTTAAAAGCCAGACAAGGTGTTGTCCTCCATTTTTGTTTTGCTTTGATGTGCGCATGTCTAAACGGAAGGCGATGGAGCGATGGTACGATGGAGCAGTGGGGCGATGCAACATCGCACATCGACTGATATGGTGCGGTGGCACGATGATACGATGGCGATGACACGATGGTACGATGGCGGTGGTACGATGGTCCATCGCCATCGTACCATCGCCATCGTACCATCGTACCATCGCGCATCGACTTGTAAAGGTCGATACGCGACGGTACGACGGCCCTAACGGAACACCGTAGGTGATGCTTATTTTGTCAAATGAACAGCTGTGCGCATACTTATTTATAATATATTGTGATTGTATCACAACGAGATGTTACACATACACAATCTTACATGAATGTTATCTTAATCAGAATATTATTTGTTTGTATAAGAATGCATGTTAAATATATTAAAATACGCTAAGTATATGCAGTGTGCTTAAATAGTGCATATATATGGTAGTGGATCACGCCGTAGACACATGCCATGACTCATCCAGTCACATTAAACTAACATCGGACGGACCAGTCAAAGCATAAACCTGATATCATAAGCGTCAAGCAATGGAGCTACTAGTTTTAGTATTCGATGTGACCCGGTCTGGGGTCGAGCCCACGACCTCAAGCATGTGAGCCAAAGCCACCCCCGCTGGACCGTGGTTGACAGGAATTTCAGACGAGTAAGTCTGTGCTAATGGTTAATCGATGAGCTAGATACCATATAAATGACAGACTAGTTGAATGAATCACGGGTTGCTGTTTAAATCAAGCCAGATCGAGCCCTAATTCCTAAGAAATATATGGGCTTATCGACTCCGTTGCAATTATATTGGACCAATGTGTGAAACACATTCATATATTCCGCCACGTTGACTCTTTAAGAAAGTATGGGCTATTCAAGAAATGCCTTCAAGCAATGCCAGGTTTAAACGTTTTGAGCGTAAGTTGATCCCTTGAGCATGGATTAATACAGTTCTAGGTATTCTATGTAAAAGAAATTAGTGGCCGTTCAAATAAATGAATGTTTAATAAATGAATTGTATGTGTCTATGTGACAGAGCTTTATTTCAATTCAATTTGCTGATTTTATCATACGGTGGAATACACTCTATTTATTATATACTTCCCAGTGAAATAGTGGATTGTATGCTTAGAACAAACCTTATATTCTCATTGCTTATATTTTCACAATGAGAACTTATATTCTCACTGCCGGAAAAAATGCAACTACTTTTTTTCTACATAAGGGAGACAACTACGATAGTCTTATGAAGCAAAACAAACAACATTTATTTCCCTTCGTTTACGTTCTATAATCTGTGTCCTCAAAAGGTTTATAATCAAAGAAAATTGAGCATTTATTGATCGAACGGTTATCTGCTGCAAAACAACAAACACAATGGCAAACTTTGACCAACAAATATTTTTGTTATGATACTCACAACCTTGAAACTTATGCAATAAAATATTTATACAAACATTAGCTAACGAGTATACACATGCCCCGGCAGGGCTTGAATTTAGCACTCACAAAATGCGATTTGACATGAGAAAATGAGATGCGAGATGCAATTTTCAGCCCTTGCAAAAAAAAAAACGAGTGCATCTTTTCTGTTTAAAGTTAAAATGATGGATATATAGCTCAAATAGTGAAGCGAAATGAAATGAAAAGTATTAGTTGTTGCCTTTACAACACAAACTTATTTAAGTATTGTACAACATAGAAATAGCTTTGACCGTATTGAGAAAAATTACCAGTAAACATAGATTATTTAACTTTTCACTGCTGAAATCGAGTACAGGGAAATCCTTCACAAGATGGTAGACGTGTGATTCTTTTCACGAACAAGCGTATTCGAGTGAATGAAAAAAACAACATGTCTACCATCAACTGAAGGATCACCCACAAATCAGTCCCAGCAGTCAATCTATTTATTTTATTACATTTTAAACCAGTTTATGTATGTTTTTAGCCAAAATAATTCGCTTTATTGAACGTTAGCGGTGGATTACGTCAACAATACTTCATTGACGTCACGACTCAACGCTAGAGCGTTAGTTATTATTGTGTTCAGAGCTAGTTCTTAATATTTAGCGATTATGAATATTTTGTCACTCAAAAATCCCGATCTTTCACCCATAGAAATGTATAGAAATGTAATAAATAGATGATATTTTTATTGTTTATATTTTCACAGTGAAAATATAAAACTATTTCACATATTACATAGTTTCGCGTGCAAAAAAATGTGTTTTTCTAACATGCAATTGTTAATTTCTATGGGGAAAACCTTCTCTTTTTGCAATGCAAATTTTGTGTTTTTGACCAATAATCATGTTTTTCTTTTCTTTTAAATTTCAGTGTAAGAAAACATATGGTCCAGAGGCTGAATGATGCTGGTGTACCTCCAAATCAAATAATTGAAAGAAGTGGCCACAAGAGCGTTAATAGTTTAAACAAGTACAGCTCAATTAATGAAGAGCAGCAGAAATCGATTTCGAAAACTCTTTCGAACACCGAGAGAAATGCAACTGCCTTACCAGTTCCTCAATCCAGGATTGGATATGGACCAACTTCAACCGTGGCACCAACTTCAACCATGATGGGCAGTCGTGTCCTTGGCCCTATGATTTCATGTCCGGCTTCTTCTCAAATACCACTATGAATGGAATGGAATGAATGCATGCATGGTGTTTTACGGCACGTCGACACATAAATAGGTCATATTGTGCGCGAAAACCGACGAAAGATGAAGAAATTAAGTAGTAATTAAAAATTAATGTAAATATATAAAGACAAACCTAGTTGAATGGGACTTTCAACATGATCAGAGTCACCGACAGCTTAATTCTTCGGTGACATGCTCGACTCCCGTTATGGATGACACTTCCACAGGTCCTCATGGTGACTTTGCAAGCCCGAAACGCAAGTTTAAGCGTATTAGATACATAGACAGCGACAGTGATTAAACCTTGCCATGTCACTGTGTCGCGTGTTGTCGATTTCTGATGGTGGACAATTTGTTGTTTAGTTTTTCGCTGGTGGACAATTTGTGGTTTTATTTTTCGATGGTGGACAATTTGAATCGACGAAAACTCACACATTTGCTTGTAACTATGGAAGACGGATTCGGCCATTTCGACTTTGCGACTTTGCGACTTTTCGCCCTGTTGATACAAGGCGAAAACTCAAAGGCGAAAAGTCGCTAACCCGAAAAGTCGAAGGCGAAAAGTCGCATACGTCTTCCCTACATAGGTGTCATGGCTGGTATGTCCTTGACAAATCTGTGTAAACCTCTCGGGTGGTAAATGTTTACAAGATGCATGTGTGACTGATATTTAGAGAATATTATGTCAGTGCCTTTTACTATCAAGTTTATTAGGCGAGGCTTAGAAAACGAAGAATGGCGAGGCTCTGGTAAATGTTCACAAGATGCAAGTGTGACTGATATATAGAGAATATTATGTCAGTGCCTTTTACTATCAAGTTTATTAGGCGAGGCTTAGAAAACGAAGAATGGCGAGGCTCTGGTAAATGTTCACAAGATACAAGTGTGACTGATATATAGAGAATATTATGTCAGTGCCTTTTGCTATCAAGTTTATTAGGCGAGGCTTAGAAAACGAAGAATGGCGAGGCTCTGGTAAATGTTCACAAGATGCAAGTGTGACTGATATATAGAGAATATTATGTCAGTGCCTTTTACTATCAAGTGTATTAGGCTCGGCACGAAAACGAAGAAAAGCGAGGCTCTTTTACTATCAAATTTATTAGGCGAGGCTTAGAAAACGACGAATGGCGAGACTCTGCCGAGCCATTCTTCGTTTTCATGCCGAGCTTAATAAACTTGATAGTAAAAGGCACTGACATAATATTCTATTTATCATGTAGATTATCCACATTTTCTGTATGAATTACTATTATTACCTATTACTCAGAATGTTACGCTTATCGGTGACGCCGCCATGTTGTTGTTTTTTGTTTGCTTTATGACGTCAGGCAACGTTACGTGCATGACGTCAGATAACGTTACGTACAATAAACACCGAGGGATTCCGCATTGATTTGCTTTATTGGTCAGTGCATTTATTAGGTCACTCCTTTATTAGGCAGAAAAGTGCATATCTATGGTGGCTGATATGTGCCATGTCGTCTTTTCGCCGGGCGAAATAACGAAGAGACGAAAAAACGCCGAGCGAAATAACGAAAATGGGCGAAATAACGAAAAGACGAAAAAACGCCGAGCGAAATAACGAAAAGACGGAAAAAAACGCCAGGCCAAATACCACCGGGCGAAATAACGAAAAACGAAAAAACGCCCGGCGAAATAACGCCAAGCGAAAAGACGACAAATAATCAGAACGCCGAGCAAAAAGACAAAATCACGCGACTGGTTCTATGGAGTCCGTTTTGGCCCATCCGAGTGTTGGACGGTGACTCGAAACAATGCACAGGTGTTAGATGTTGGGTTGCTGAGGTGGTAAAGCGTGCTCAGATACTCACACAACCTAGCACCCAACACGCTATCCTATCCAAAGTATTCACACAACCTTCCTCCGAACATTCACTCCTATCACAGCTATCCACACCTCACCAAGCACGCTATCTAACCCAAAGTACTAATTCCTCCTTACATCGAGCACGCTATCCTACCAATACTATTAGTGTCTCTTAACACTGAGCACACTATCCTACCCAAGCAATTCATAGCACGCTATCCTACCGAAGTAACTCACGCCTCCTAACACCGAGCAAGCTATCCTACACCAGCTACAAACAACTGATATCAGGCCCTAGCTACCCACATCTAGCGTCGAGCACGCTATCATTCCCACAGCTGTTCATATCTTGTACCAAGTGCGCTATCATGCCCGGCTACTACACATCATATCACCGAGAACGCTATCCTACCTATTTACCCACATGTCCTAGCATCGAACACGCTGGCATTCCCCAGTTATTCTCAGCTCCTACCATACCTAGCACCAAACACGCTACCATGTCCAAGCAATCAACATGTGAGGAACCGAGCATGCACGCTATTCTACCCCAGCTACCCACACCTCCTAGCACTTGTGAGTTGTTTCTAATCGCGATCCGATACTCGGATGAACGAAGGCGGACTCCACATGACCTGGCGGGGTTTTGTCTTTTCGCACGGCGTTTTGACTATTTGTCGTCTTTTCGCTTGGCCTTATTTCGCCCGGCGTTTTTTCGTTATTTCGCTTGGCGTCTTTTCGCCCGGCGGTTTTACGTCTTTTCGTTATTTCGCTCGGCGTTTTTTCGTCTTTTCGCCCGGCGTCTTTTCGCCCGGCGTTATTTCGCTCGGCGTTATTTCGCGGCGAAATAACGAAAAGACGAGATAGCACATATCAGCCACCATACATATCTGCATGATAAATTGCTTTCCTTTCGCAGTTAGCACATTTCTTTGAGCGAGGGTCGACCTTTACAATGTCAAAATTAGCACGAAATATAGTTGTTAAATGAATGTTTTATTCAACAGATATTACCTATCATTGTTTCACTGATGAATATGGCTAAACGAAAAACATAGCTAATTTGAAAATATTCCCTGTCATTGATGTCGAGCTTACCTGTCTCCAATGTCCTTGATGTCGATATCACCGGTGCTAGATGTCGATATGTTGTGCACTGGATGTCGATATGTTGTGCACTGGATGTCGTTTATGGGCCGTACGGCTGAGTGAGAATTAATTTCTTGCCCACGATCTGGAAGGGTGGCATATGTTGATCACTTCGTCAGTACGTAAGTCCGTCCGTTCTTCTGTGCGTGAGTCCAGATTTACCCTAGATGCATTATGAGGTTATTTCTACTGTGTAGGTTTACCCACAATGCGCGTCTTAAAAGCTGTAGAAACTTACACAATGGGGTAACGGGGGAAAACACATTGTCAAAAAAGAATAACCAGCGTGTGATAATATTCAATACAAAAAATGTTCTCACTAAAGTTGATTTAGACAAGGTGTCTCGACCAAAGCCATGCCCTAGCTCAAAGGTCAATGTCACTGATCAAAGACTCTCCTTCTTTACTATCTCTTTAACTAAAAGCATAGTATCAATCTCCACGCAGAGTAATCGTTCCTTGCACTCCATGTATCTCTGCTAACTACTAAATTACAAGATTTTGGTAAAACCTGTTAAATTGGAATATGTTTGCCTGAAACTTATTTATTTCTTGTGTAAATATAGTTTTCAGAATATCTGCAAATTAGATTTGCAAGATTTGAAATAATGCATAAAAACAATTTAGTTTTAATCGGGACTATTTTACTACAAAAATAATACGTACTTAGGTCTCCTCAATCGAATCGCATATGTAAACATTTCAAACCGAAACTCGATAGCAGAAAATTACTAAAAAAAATAACTCATAGAAATAAAAATTAAAATTATTTAATATAGGTCTATATTAAATCTTTGCAGATCACGCAAAAGGATTTATTATAAACATCGTCATAACTTTTAATAAGCACATGACCTAACCGTTCGCCCTACTTCCTTTGACGTTGACAGAGTCAAATGAGGAACGAGTGTACTCTGGGTAGAGACTGGCATATTCATCTTATTCACTAAATATGAATATGTGTTTAGACCAAACCCTATGCCCCTTTGCCTAAATGTAAATGTAACGCTTTGACAGGCAATAACATTTTGTCAACATCATAACTATGCTATGCACTGTCCCACATCGTATCACAAACAACTGTTGAACTGCATGAGCCTGGGGATCATGACATGATTTGGTCATTTTGTATAGGATATAGGCTATGAAGAGAAATCTTTACCATTAAGAAACCGAAATGGAGGGAACGTAGCGACCGACAGCGGTTTCTTACTGGCGAAGATTTCTCTTCAATGACTCTATCCGGCTTAATGTTTACCATAGGTCTCTATATAGGTCACGCTATTCACCGAGAAGATTGCCTGTAGTAAAATCTTCATGAATAAATGGTGCAAGCGTTTGAAAATCTGAGATAATTGATTGGTTGAAGAAGTAGGATAAACACTAAATTAAGTTGTTTAAATGTCATATTTAAATGGAAAAAATCACTACACCCAAGGTAAATGCAGCTACTGTATGTTGCGGCGTTGATAAAAAACTATTTGTCTCCGACACATGCTTTTATTTGTCCACCATTTAACATGGACCATATTCAAATAATTTGACACGATTTAAATAATTCTAAGTTCTATATACTAAATGTGTAATGAATTAATTAAATCCGCATTATATCGCTTAATAGGAACCATATGTGTACCGTCCCGCGCGCATATTAAAGCTACACAATCCCTATTTAATAATGTAAGGACAATATGCAAAACACATAGGTATTGCATCTTGTGACTTTAAATTGTAGAATTGTGTTTGTTCGAAATGTGTTAATCTGGTCCGACTATTATATTGAGTTCGGCTCTAAATAATCCGGATATCAAAGGTTCGAGCCTCACTGACGCCATTGGGTTACTTTGGTGTGTTCTTGTTTTTTATTTGTTGCTTCATAAGTTAGGCTACCAAAACTCAGGTTCTAGATCGGCACTTGATGGCACACAGGAAAAATGTTGTCACATGTTACTTTCTTATTATTTGCATGTTCCTTTCGTATATAAATCATATTATTATACCCCAACACTTCCGAAGGAGGAGAGGGGAAGGGGGGTTGGGATGTGGGGGAGGGAAGACATATTGTTTTGCAAATGTCGTCCGGTCAGTCTGTCGGTCCATACCGAAATGTTCATGACTTTGCGATAACTCAAGAACGGCTGGCACTACAAACTCGAAACTTGGTAGAAATGTTTGTGTCATAGTCTAGTTGTGAACCTCCTCTTTTTAGTAGATTCGCAAGAAATGTGGTTGCCATGGTAACATAACTTGTAAAAAAATCTCTAAAAACTGCTGTCTTCATGATAACTCTAGAACAACTGGCACTACAAACTCGAAACTTGGCAGGAATGATTGTCCCATAGTATAGTTGTGCACCTCTCCTTTTGGGTAGATTCGCATAAGAAATATGGTTGCCATGGTAACAAAACTTATAAAAAATAATCTCTAAAAATCGCTTGTCTTCGTGATAACTCCAGAACAACTGCCACTATAAATGCCAAACTTGGCAGGAATGCTTGTCATATATTGTAGTTGTGCACCTCCTCTTTTGGGTAGATTCGCAAAAGAAATGTCGTTGCCATGGTAACAAAACTTGTAAAAAATCACTAAAACTGCTTGTCTTCACGATAACTCAAGAAGAACTGACACTACAAACTCAAAACTTGGCAGGAATGTTTGTCTCATAGTCTAGTTGTGCACCTCCTCATTTGGGTAGTTTCGCATAATAAATGTGGTTGCCATGGTAACAAAACTTGTAGAAAAAAATCTCTAATAATCGCTTGTCTTCGTGATAACTCCAGAACAGCTGCTAATACAAATGCTAAACTTGGCAAGAATGTTTGTCTCATAGTGTTGT
Organism: Cyrtodaria siliqua; assembly: GCA_037043455.1. Lineage (NCBI taxonomy): Eukaryota > Metazoa > Mollusca > Bivalvia > Adapedonta > Hiatellidae > Cyrtodaria > Cyrtodaria siliqua. The sequence continues at coordinate 2,669 of JAWPHD010013847.1, read as the reverse complement.
TGTGCACCTCTGATTTTGGGTAGATTCGCATAAGAAATGTGGTTGCCATGGTAACAAAACTTGTAAAAAATCACAATCAATATTTTGTCTTCGCGATAACTCAAGAACAGCTGGCACTTTAAACTCGAAACTTGGCAGGAATGTTTGTGTCATGGTGTAGTTGTGCACTCTCTATTTTGGGTAGATTCGCATAAAAAATGTGGTTGCCATGGTAACAAAACTTGTAAAAAAAAATCACTAAAAATTGCTTGTTTTTAAAACTATTTTGGGCAAATTCATTAACCCCTAACTATTCTATTAAACCAAACCATTAACAAATGTCAACATGTCTACATTTTGTTAATATACAAGTATGTTGCTATGTTTCTATATTTAAACCTAAATAAAAACATTGACTTAAAATGATTTTTTAAATTACCTCCCTTTGTTGAATGAATATAAGATTAAATTTGATTCTGATTTAAAAAAACACATTTATGGTTTATTTTCACTCTTTAAACACAAACTAATTAAATAATTTTGACATATGGGATACATTATTTGGACAGGAATAAAATACCTTCGTATATATAAGGATAACTGCCAATGATACGCTATATATGTCCAGACTCAATTGTACCCATCTCGGGCTTAATGAATATGTTGGATGGGGGACTATAAACCTTAGATCTACACACACTCACACACACACACATACACTCTATATATATGTGAAAACAGTTTACCAATTACACCAGCAGAGCATAATTTATTGTGCAATGTTTTTTCAAAGGAAGCCAGAATGTTTGTTACACAATCAAAGAAGGTTGCTTTTTAGATGCTATCATGATTTACATGATTGTCCAGTGTGACAGGTCAAGCCTGCATGCTATTGTGATGTATAGCCCTGATCTAATTACCAGACAAACTAGTTTGTTCAAAATCAGAGTCCGTCTGATAAGATCAAAGCATAGCTTCAAAGCACAATGGCAGCTTTGTAGTCATCATGGGTATTTGGAAATCATGCACTGTCACATAAGAAATGTGGTTGCCATGGTAACAAAATGTGTAAAAAATCACTAAAAATTGCTTGTCTACGCGATAACTCAATCGAAACTTGGCAGGAATGTTTTTGTTATGATGTAGTTGTGCACCTCCCCTTTTAGGTAGATTCGCATACGAAATGTGGTTGCCATGGTAACAAAACATGTAAAAAAATCACTTAAAATCGCTTGTCTTCGCGATAACTCAAGAACAGCTGGAACTACAAACTCGAAACTTGGCAGGAATGTTTGTGTCATAGTGTAGTTGTGCACCTCCCCTTTTGGGTAGATTCGCATAAGAAACGTTGTTGCCATGGTAACACAAATGATAATTATAGAAAAAATCAGTTTCTTCTACTTGGATTTCTTATCATATTCATTTATTCCCATTCCTGTTTTCTTGTTAAAAAAATACATTTATGATTTATTTTCACTCTTTAAATACAAACTATTAAATAATTTTGACATATGGGATAAATTATTTTGATGAAGAATATGCAAATTAAGCAAACCATGTGAAAGCTAAAGGTAAAATACCTACATACATATAAGTATAACTGCCAATGATACACTATGGCCTATGACAACTCACTAAAAATTGCGTTGCTTTCATAACTCAAAATCAGCTGGCACTCAAAACTTGGCAGGAATGCTTGTGTCATGGTTGTTGAAGGGGGGCATATATGTTTTACAAATATCTCTATATATGTTTTACAAACATATGTAAATGATAGTGGGGGTGGCATGTATGTTTTACAAACATCTCTTGTTTACATATGTACCACATATATTTTTCATGTTAAAATAATGCACGTGTGCTACATATGAAATGTATACATATGTATTTCATATGAAACTGTTATGCATAAAAAACGTAAAGTATTTATAAACAACAAGCTGCAGAATAAAACACATGATGAACCTAGACGAGACGAATGTTCAATTTATCACTCAGCTTTAAAAAAACAACAAGAGGCACAAGAGGCCCTGTTTCGCTCTACTGACCATACACATTTGGTGGAATTCAATTGAAAACAAAGCATCCATGGCCTAAACAAGAGAGTCAAAATTTCCTTGAATCGTACACCTTTATGATCTTTACAACGATGAAAACACTGTCAAACAAGCTTAACAGATGAAACAATTGTCAAACATGCTTATAATTTCATAACAGAATAAGAGCACACATTCGATGGCGTCCCATCGCAAACTCCCGCGCCAACCTTAAAGAGTTCAGGCCAAGTAAGTGTATATATGGTTATAGGGTGAGGATTTCAACTGTTTCCAAGTTATAAGACAGGGGCTATGTCCCATGGGTGGGGATGGAACAGAGGGACAATACTGCTTGGATGGATGTATCCGTCTGTTCAAGCCCATTACGTGTGCATGTGGTTATAGGGTAGAAATCTCAACGGTGTCCAAGTTATGACCCAGGGGATATTTTACCAGGGCTGGGGACAGCTCCCTGGCCGATGCTGGTTGGAAGGCTGTATCCATCTGTTTATGCCCAGTGAGTGTATGCATGGTTATATGGTGGCGATCTCAACGGTGTCCACGTTATGACCCAGGGGCTATGTCCTAAAGGGAGGGGATGGACCACAGGACCAATGCTGTTTGGCTGGTTTTATCCGTCTGTTCGTGTCCATT